>JARFOC010000097.1:292405-308619 GCA_031763485.1 Osmoderma eremita
TTACTATCCACATATGTTTTAAATTTATTTAATACAAATCAAAATATTGCGATTTAATAGAAGATATCAACATTTAACTTTATGTCAAAGATTATTCCCTCTAATTAACTTTGTACTTGGCACGATTTTTGCTCCGCAGTGACGTAGCTCTACTTGCGCGTGAGCATACCGTATTATTTCTACCGTGGTTTATATAACAGTTATCCTTTGATGATCCTGTGCAGTCATTGGCACAGTGATAGATCACATATTTATTTATTTACATTTCTATAACTTTTTATAGGAGAAAACGGAGAAAACATGGAGAGATAATAACGTAAACCTGTATTTTCATCTTCATTATGATTTTCTTTGCATTACTGTGTTATATCTTTACTTTTAAAGTAAATGCCGATTCTAATGTAAGGGCAAAATTATATTTCTTTTTTGATGATTTTAATTGAATTCCAATATATAGGCTCTCGAAAGATTTTCGGAAAACAGCAAAGGCCATACGAATAACTGGGCAGTCTTGGTGGATACTTCTCGATTTTGGTTCAATTACCGTCATGTAGCTAATGTACTCTCTATATACCGTAGTGTAAAGCGTTTAGGAATACCAGATAGCCAAATTATTTTAATGATCGCTGACGATATGGCCTGCAATCCAAGAAATCCTCGACCAGCTACAGTATTCAATAATGCCAAACAACACATCAATGTGTATGGTGACGATGTTGAAGTCGATTATAGAGGTTACGAGGTATAAGATTATTACTTGTAAAGAATTATATGCGTAATCTAGTTTTTAGGTGACTGTTGAAAATTTTGTTCGTTTATTAACTGGAAGACTACCACCCGAGACTCCACGGTCTAAACAATTGCTGACTGATGAAGGAAGTAATATTCTAATTTATTTAACTGGACATGGGGGTGATGGGTTTTTAAAATTCCAAGATTCTGAAGAAATAACCAGCCAAGAGATGGCCGATGCTATCGAGCAGATGTGGCAAAAGCAAAGATATAATGAAATATTTTTTATGATCGATACTTGTCAGGCTGCTTCAATGTATGAAAAGTTTTATTCACCAAATATTTTGGCAGTAGGCAGCAGTTTAGTAGGAGAAGATTCATTATCTGTAAGTGCATGTGTTTGCAATTTATCTTAATGATAATAACAGTTTTGTTATAGCATCATGTAGATCCAGCCATTGGTGTTTACATTATTGATAGATATACCTTTTATGCTTTGGAGTTCCTTGAAAGTGTAGGACCAAACACTAAGAGAACAATGGGAGAGTTTGTAAGTTTTATTTTGTTTTTTAATGCTATATACAGTCTAATTCTGATGGCTTAAATTGAGTGGGACTGGGGTTATCTGGAACTATCGAAAACTCGAAGTATAGGGAAGGCTATAGAGAGCCATAAGAAAAATCTATATGTATGTAAAAATAGTATTAAAATAGTTTCTTTTTGAAAAGCATTTTAGCTGATGACATTTTATTATTAAATCCAGTTTCATCACAATTAAGCAACCCTCCATTTTTCGTTTTTTATTAACGCATAAAATTTTTCAGAAAATGCGATAGCTGTATTTATATTAGCCGAAAGCTTTTCTCTGCTAATGATTGATTGATGAACATCATACAGATTCTTCCACCTATCCAACCTTTCTGTATTGGCTGTAAAGTCAGATTCCTGTTATTTGAATTTGTTTCTAAAAAATATGGGTTTTTGCTGTAATCTAGGTATCAGACTTCCTTTTTTTTTGGCGAGTAAACAAAGAAAAAGGTGTCTCACTAGTTATACTCAGCTTTTTTCTATTTATTTATTTTTTATCTTATCGCTGTATAGCTTTTAATTTCGCTTGCATTGACACATATTTTCGTTTGCCCTTTTGATTAATTTTATAGTCAAAAATTGTCTAAGAAGGTATTGATACCGCATGAAACACAACATGTAAAAACATACTAAACTAGAGCGCGAAATACTATATGAGCACTGCGCGGATAGTTTGTTCGTAAATGCATTTAAGTCAAATTTTGACCAATGTAATTCGAGGAAAGACATGGCGTGATGGTAATTTTTAACGACTCAAATTATCAAGACTGTACTGCAATATAAATACATATTTTCTGTATTACTTCTAGCTGCAAGTTTGCCCAAAAAGGGAGTGCATTTCAACTGTAGGCGTAAGAAGAGACTTGTTCAGAAGAAATCCATACCAAGTTCCAATTTCTGATTTCTTTGGATCGGTGAGGCCTGTTAAACTTTTAAAGAACATTTATAATGAAACTATAAATATAGTTACAACTCTTGATGAACCAGTTGAACCTAAAACTAACTTTAGGTATATAGAACCGTTATCTTACTAGTTTAGGCATTTTTGAATTTTAGTAAATGTATATCTTTTGTTAATAGTATTTATTGTAATTGCAACATAATTATTCAAAAAGTACATAAATGATACAATATTACTACTGTTTTTTTCTCTCACTTTTTATTGAAAAATAGTCGCAAAACTTCATTATTTATTTATTCCCATAAAAGAAATTAGTAATTTGCGGGTAAGGGAGTTATAATATGCTTTATATCTCTAGTTTGGGTTTTTCTCAGAACAGCAGCCGCGTGTGTTAATTGTATAGCACAATCTGGATGTGCTGTTCCCGGCAGTTGAGTACATTCGTGCTCAAAAATTGATGCTAGTCCAGTAAGTAGTTCGATGAAACCTAATTGTATCGCAGCCTTCCGAAGTCTATTCAGTTCCTAAAAAAACAAAGTACAATAATAAATATTTTTAAATAGTGCAACATTCCTTAAAATCATATTAGTACCTTGTAAAACTGTTGCGTTTTTTCCGGTAACTTCCTAGCGTGTCTTAAAATTTTCTGAATATCAGACTGTAAACCAGCTTGTTTTATCCATACGACACTGTTCTGGGAGTAACTACGCTTCTCAGATGGTCTTACAGGGAAACTATTCAATTGCTCACTACTAAAATTGTCGGTACAATGTAAGTAATTCAAATCCCCCAACCAAGGAACTGAATCTGATCCTGGTACTAGGATAGTCAGCATTAAATTCGATTTCTTTTTAGAGTCAGCCCACGAATAAATGAAGCCGAACCAGTTTTCTTCAATGGTAACAAGTGCGGCCATATTTTCAACTTTCAAAGCCCCGTGAAGGAGGACACAAAAAGAAGGAGTCCTGCCTTCATCGGTTGTATCATCATCTGTAGTTAAATCTATTTCTGTTTTCAATAGCGGATTTTCTTTAATATTTGAGGAAGCTGGTAAGATTAGGTGACGGCTTATAGCCATTGGGGAACCAACATCAGCTACGCTGATGAACCCACATACGTCTATAACGTCCAAGGGATTGTAAGTTTGATAGTCAAAATCTGTCACTTTAGTATATGGCTAAAAATTGATGATTTAATAGAGGGATATATGAAATATCCTTTTATAACACTTACAACTGGAGCTGGCGATAATATAACTTTAGATTCTAAATTTCCACACTTCAATACAGCTTTAAAAGAAGTGTACATATCTTCAGCTAATTTTTGAAATAAATTATTGACGCTAGCTTCGTTCAATTGGTTTTCGGGTAAAAGGATAGCTCCTTCATATCTGCTTAAGTCAATCAATTCTTGGTAAAGTGGCTTTGCTGGAAGTGCAATTAACTGTAATTTTAAATATTTGCTCATTTGTTTTAATTTATAGTTACATTTTAATAGGCCGGGGTCATTTGGTGGAGCGATGCAAACTATGTGCAATTTCGCTGGAAAAGAAAACGGAAGTGGGAATGGATTATTGGGTGGTCTTTGTGAAGCAGTGGATAATGACTCTTTTAACGAACCGGGTCCAATTCCCGTAGAACCATCGGTTACCAAAATAATCTGTAATATACAGGCAAAAAATATTGCTTCATTCTGAATATCTGAGTAAACATGATTTGTTTTTATGGCATTAATGTTACCAAGATTACACCTAGAGGGAGATTTAAAAAATAGAATATGTACATACTTCACATGCTGTGTTGCTGCCCCACTCTGCCAAAAAGATATTATTCATACCATAAAATGCTGTCTCGATACATGTTTTATCATAATCGCCGAGATTTTGCAATTCGGATTTGATTAAGTTATAATCTCTTGTGAAAGGGCATTTTTCTTCAAATAGCGACGAAAAGACAATCTGAAAGAAACCTCTGAAGTGACTTTATTGATATGATTTTAGTAAGCTACATATAAATTATATTGGGATAGATATATATTATGCTTTCATCATTTAGTTACAATACTTCGATTTTCCTTTCTTTTTTCAGTTTAAATCTTTTGATGAATTGTAAGCTGGATTGACATCATTATTTTCTGCAAATCAGTTCTTTTCGTATATTCAGAAATAATTGTTTCACGCAATTCAATTTGTTCGCATTCTCTGCGGATCTTTTGATATGCTAATGATAAGTTACTGGGATGAATTTTGTGTATAGATGCGATTCTCAGATAGAATTTGTGTTTATTGTATTTACATTTTGTTTGGACGCTCTAGAAACAATAAAACTACATATATATTATATTAGTGAGATTAATGTTCTTTAGTAGGTAACAGAATGAAATATGAATTTTTTGTAGATATTCCTTTTTTTATATTAATCAAATACCTCGTGGTGCATGAATATAACTATATATATCTAATTAAAAACGAATAATAATTATGGTCTGTGCACAAAAAAAAACTTTTTAAGTTCTACTGGCATTGTGACAAGATGTTATAGTTACATTACAAAGACAACAAAAACAAATTCAACTCGACTTCTTTATTTTTATATTCTGCTGAAGTATGTGTGTATTATAATGAAGAAAACAGCACTCTAAATAAGGAAGCAAAATACTTGGTAAATAAACAAGATTGTATAGTAATAAAAATTACATATTCATTATAAATTACACAGTAAAATTTACTGTTGGATTAAGCATTTAGGAGGTTCTGGACATTATTTTATATACGTATATAAAAACAGTTTCTTTTCTCATCTCTCAGTCCAACTGAGAACAGATCAAAAAATGTTGTCAGTAAAATCAAATAAATAAACTTTGAGGTGTTAAATTATACTAGAACCTACATACAATATGCATGACACAATTTAATTAACAATTTATTAAGTTCTAAAAATACTTCGTGTTATTTAGATGATGTTGCTAATTGAGCAGCTTTCTTGGCTTTAACAATTTCTACTAATTCTTTATAACGTTTCATACAGTCTTTTTTCGAACGATTTGGAACACAATCAGCTATCCTATCCCAACGTTCGGGAGTACTGGCGGGATAGGTTTTCAGAGCTTGTTCGAGGAGTTGTTGCTCAGTTGCTGTCCAAGCTTTATCCCCTTTAGTGTCACCATTGGCCAGATTTTGAGATTTATCTAATGTTTCGGGAGCATCCATTTTATTCTTTTTAATTTTCACAGGTTTTTCATCATCAATTTTTTTAGATATTCCTGACTCATCGACATCAACAACAACATTTCGTTTTTCCTTTTTCAAATTATCAAATGCTTGTTTATTTGCTGCTTCTTTGAGATTGTTTTTTGAGAAATCAGTGCTTTGCAAATCTTTTGCTTTTGCAAGTACAGCTTTAGCTGTAAATTTTTTCGAGTTTTCTACAAAAGATCCATGCTGATTAACAAAGTTTGCAACAATTTCCCATCTTTGATTTGTACCTGCTGGAAACAAATTCACAGCCTTTATTAATAATTGCAAATTATCATTTGTCCATTCTGGCATTTTATTCACATTGTTATTTTGCAGTTGGTTTGTTACTCTTTGGTTGTAATTTTCAAGAACTGATTTTTTTTCTTCTTCTATTCTCATTTCTGACTCATTTAAAGCTTTAGTGAAAGATTGTCTACCATTGTTTTTTAAGTTTTTGTTTAATTCTTCCAATTCAATTACACTTAAAGTTTCACAAATTATTTCAACTGCTTGCATGTGCTTCAGAACTTCTTCTTCATCTTGTGAATAGTAATTATTTGCTTTACAAGTATCTCGAAATGCCTTACGTTCTTTCTTTAATATTTTCCTTTGAGCTTCTCTCTCTAATCGCTTAGCTTCTATTCTTGCCTTTTCTTCTGCCTCAACCTTTTCTTTAGCTTCTTGCAGTTCTCTTAACATCCGTTCTTCTTCCTCTTTTCGTAGCTGAGCTGCAGTTTGTTTTGCTTTTTTCATAGCAAGTTTCCGCTCCTTATCCTCTTGTTTAAATTTAGCTATTCTGGGATCAGAGTTATATGCCAAGTCAACTAGTTGCCTTATTCTGGACATCTCTTCTTTTTTCTTACGCAGTCTTTCAGCTTTATTCATTTTATCTACGTAGCGTCTTTCATCACGATCTTGACATTTTTCTTTATCTTCTTCATCTTCATAGGAATACTCCCTCCAAGATTTAAAATCATACCAAAAAGAGTAAAATTTTTCTACATGCTCTCTTGGAGAATCAATATTACCTAATTTAGGAACAGTTTTTCTTTCAGACCATCGAGAATTAAGATCAAAATAATAAGGAAAGACTTCAAAAAAATCTTTTTTATCACTACTATGTGGAATTGAATTATCAAATTCAGGATCTACAGAATCATAAGATCTTCTTTTAATAGGATTGCCTAATGTTTCATAAGCCATCGTAATGCAAGTGAAATAATCATCGTCAGTCCTAATTTCCTCTCCTTGTGCTTTTCTTTTATCAGGATGATGCTTTAAAACCATTTTTCTGTACGCTATTTTTATGTGTTCATCGGATGCTTTGTATCTTGCCTTTTCTAATCCTAATACATTGTAATGATCTTGTCTTTTCCATTCCTTTGGGTCTAGACTACGTAAAAACGAAACATCTACTTCTTCAATCTCTATTTCTTCTGGTTTGCAATCTTCTTCATCGGGAACTTCACATTTTATAACTTCGTGCGGTAAGTACTCTAACTGGCGATTATCGCAGTCATCTGTCTTAAAAACGAATCTATATCGTACAGCTACAGTGGTGCAAGTATTTTCTGGTATAGTGGCTTCTCCCATTTTTGTCTACATAACCTTGAAGAATAAGTGTTTCCAAATACTTGTTGAAATGTACACGTATAAAAAATATACCACTAGGTTAAATTTACTTATATATTTTAGTCAATTTAAAAAAACCCAATTTAAATTGAATAGTATTTACACCATGTGCCCAACAACTGTCAAACTAAGGTCATGTTAGATAATTGACACTAGAGAACACCATTGAAAATTTAAAAGTCCCTACTTAGGGTAAATGACAATAAATAATTCAGAATTTGTATATAATTTTATTTATATAAGTAAAAGTCGTTTAAAATGTAAGCTGACTTACCAATGAAATGAATTCCAATTTAGAGTGCACGCTAAGTGCATCCAAAAACGTTTTGATACCAGTTAGTGCAAGTTGTTTCCTTGTCGTTTCACAATTTTCAGGTAATTGAACCGGTCTTGTCATTGAAAGTGACAAATCTAAAAGGATAACTGTGGGCATTCTAGTAATGTATTTTAAAATAGCTTAGAATTGATTCTTAAAAACAATGATATAACCTATAAGTATTAAATTGTAAATTTGTTTTGTCAGTGTGGCCAATACGTGGTAATTAAAATCTTTTGCAAAAACAGTGTGGCCATTCTCACATATATTCTTAATAAGGAAGTCTGTGATAAGGACATTCAGTTGGTCGCGTGACATCATTACTTCAAGGGAGCTCAAAATTATTTTATGGGATTTTTCGCAACATAATCTTCCAAAAATTATGCAGGGTTATGTTATAATTTCACGGTTTCGCGAACGATTTAATCAAATGGGTTTGCTATTTCCCTGCTATGTGGTTCTACAATATAAAACCTGCAAGTTAATCACTTGAGATCTCATTAGAAAGTGCAATTACTCGACTCGCTTTTGGCCGCATTTTATTCTTCTAATCACAAATGATTCTTTTTTTTGCATTGGGCAATTAAAAATTGTATTGGTCATCATAAACCTAAAATGATGTAAATCAAATATGAGGCATTTTTTCGCGACGCAGCGGTTTGTACTATACTTGTATATACATAAAGAGTAAGCTCATGCAATGAATTTATTTTCGCCCGTGTTCTGTTTGTAATAGGTGTCAATAGATGGCACATCATGCGGCATATACCTAGAAAATTAGGGTGACACCTTTAGGTGAAAAGTTCTACTATATTCGCCTGTGGCGGTAGTCGTATCCTAAAATATTAGTGTAAAACTTTGCGTAAGTATGTTGGGCGGAAAAGAATGTCGTTTATTAATTTGAAGTGTCGAAGGAAAGGGGGCAGCTGGTATGCACGTGGTGCCATGTACTTGAAATGCGCATGTGAACGTAATCTTAACTTTTGTATTTAAGAGCTTTACATTAACCTGACTCGCAATCAATTTTAACACATTTCTGAGTATTCTATCGATTTGAAAATAATACAAATCTGAAGTCTCACATCAATTCCATTTCCATTTATCCTTTAGCAAGTCATTATTTATTAGAATATCGCATAATGTTATATAAATTTAATATAAAATAATTACATAAAACTTTTAAACAGAATAAGCTCTACTGAACATTTACAAGAACAAATATTGACTTTGGTGGACGCAAAACTAAATTTAACAAAATAATTAATAAATATCACCTCTCAAGGAAATTAAAACAAAACAAGTAACAAAAAACTTTAACGATAGTATTAGTGTTAAAAGAAATTCTTGAACGGCGACTTTTTAATTAGGTACAAATGTGAATTAGTTTCGCCGGCGCCTATCGGCACGGGCGATTCAGTAGTATAGTATATACATACATACAAGGGTTGTATCGTTACAAAAACCCTGTAGTGTCCAATTAGTATGGTAAACTTATAATAATTTCGGTGTCAATTTCTAATTTTCGCATTCAATATACGTAAGAATATTTGCCATTTAAGTATCTAAATTTTGTATATCGAAAAAGATTCCAGGTAAAGTTTTATATGAAATAAGAAATGTAAAAGTGAAAACAAACACACACTAACACATCCTTATAAACTTCAGACATTCTAGCTTTCTTTGAGGAGCTAGCACGTACATCTTCCATTAGATGCAACGTAGGCGAAGCATTATGTTGAAGAAATCTCTTTCTATTTTATTATTGTGAATTTTATTTACCTGCAACTTCAAATTAATAATTCAACTTCACATTAATAAAGAATTACTTACTAAAACACTTGCTTCAAAAAACACCTATACAAAATATTTATCACCAGAATAATTTTCAAAATAAAACACCATCCCCAAACTCAAACAATAAATATAACCTCAACATAACACCCATCAAAATGGCGACCCCTATCGAATACGAAGATTTGCGGATGCGCAATGGTCTAAACGCTTTCTAATAGTATTGTATTATACTTGTTATACTTGTCTATGGTTGAGCATCGATTTATATATGTTCATATTCCACTAATAAGCACGTAATTGTGCAATTAAAATCATATTTCCTATCATTTTTGAGTTCGGATAGGTTCGGTACGTACCGCTTTTTGCTCGTTCAGACACGCCGGGCAATTCAAATTATATTTTATGTGGAGTAACCCATATTTTTCTTATATATAATTAATTAAAATCAATTTTTATATATTTACTACTAACAATACTGTTTACGTAAGAATCTGTAGGATGTATCGTTATTTGGGCGTAGGCTAAACTATTTTTGACGAAAAATGTGGTTTAAGTAATGACGTCATAATTAAAACTGGTTAAAGCGTTTCTGAACCGGTACATAACCGCTTCCAAATCCAAAGTAGGGTGGTTCTTTTTGTAACTTGTTGTTCATGTACCCACAGAAAAGTGTACACCACTGCTTTCTTCTTTCCCTTTCCTACTTCTTATCCTTTTTCTTCTCCAATTTCTTCTTCTTCTCTTTTTCCTACCGCTCCCCTACTTCTTATACTTCTTCTTCTGCTCCATCCGTCTTTTTTTTCTGTTGCTACTTCTCTTTCTTCTTCTCCTTCTTTACTTCCTTCTTCTCTTTGTTCTCCTTTTCCTTCTTTTCGCCGCCGGTGCCCTACCCGTTTCCTCCCGTACTAGTTGAATAACACTACTGTGTGATGAAATTCGTATCTGGTGTTCTTCACTTATCAAGGTGGTAAAGGTATTGTTATTTTCATTTTTACTGTTTATCTATTATTCAGGCTATTATGATAGTTAGAACTGGTAGGAGTAGGAGAGAGTGATCGATCCGTCGATCCAGTATCTGAAGTGAATTAGGTGAACTGCGAACTAACTCAAAGATGAATTAGAACTAATGACACGTAACTGTAGATTGAACTGAACTTCCCATCTCTATATGCGACCAATTTCACGGAGGAGTAAACAAAAATAATTCACCAATAATTCACTATACGCCACACTGCGGCAATGTTACGCATTGCAAGTATTAAAAGAACCCGTTCTTTTTGATTCGGATTAATTGAGGTAAATATCACCTCTTGCTGTGAAGAGTGGTTACTACAATTGCAAATTCTAGCGGAGCGCAAGTGGTGTAAGTACTGAAATGAAGGCGGAAAAGGATTATTTTTGTTTGGTCTGTTGGGAGTTGGAATGTATTTTTTCCTTTAATCATGTTTAGAAGAGAAACCTTTTGTTGTTTCTATCTTAAAATAAAATCAAACGGATACTATATATTTCATTTATTTATTTCTATTCAAAGAATACATTGTGTTGTCTAAAGTCAATATCATTAAATGGATATAATACATTTTGCCCAGAATAGTATTACAATATTATAATATTAAAAGGGATCTACAAATGAACATTTCAAACATACAAATATATACTTCTTAGAAGTAAAGAAACAATATAGATGATAGTCTAAAAGTACAACAAAATGAGAAATATAAGAAATTATACACACTTTCTGGACAAACTGCGTAGATTTACTGTATTAAATATAATACATCTGCAAAAGGCTTACTTATAATTAATATAACTGACAATCGCAGCATTTTTAAGTCTATGTTTTTTAGAATTACAAATTTTTTCCTTACACCGTAACTTTTAATGTATTGACAAATATATTTATAATTCTTTTCCGACAATGGTTTACCTTATCATATTATTATATCTTCTTTAAATGCATATTATGGAATGTTAATATATAGTTAACCATTTGTCATAATTTCTTTTTATTAAAGGTTTGCATGATGTTATGCTAAAGGCTTATTTAGGCAAACATCCAGTGCGGGACAACTGGAATCAATATTATCTGCAGATATACATATCTTTTTTTCTTTGCAAATGTCTTCTTAACTTACTTAAACTATTTTCTATTTTTTAAAACTATTAATATATAATTATTATGTTTCTTAAAAAATTGGCAGCAGCCCTATGAGATACAAAAATTTGCTCAGCAACGTAGCAGAGAAACTGCTTTATCGCCTGGGCACTGTTGCGTAGGAAGAAGCGGTTATTGTTATATCATCTAAGAAATATGACTTGTTATATTAAATATAAATTTTACAGTTACAGATTTTTGGTTTTTGCATTATTATAAAAATTAACACGAGAGATCTTTCTCATATTATTTATATGTATGTGTTTAAAAAGTAATGCACATATGCTGTTTGTAGTACAACAATGTTCAATTACTATAAAAATGACTACAATTCATTTTTCATTTTTTATCATTTCAATATATGTATTTTGACTGCATTTTGATTTTGAATTGATCTTTCGTCTTTTCTATTTTGTTAGGTAACCAGTGCTAAGAGCATGAAAATAATATTTACTGGTGAAAGATGAAGGGTAGTTGTAGTCACTCATATGAATAACTGACTCATAATCACGTTACATTCAGTATATGCATAACCTTTACCATAATAATATTATATATGTATATATACCTATATATAAATAATGATAAATTGATAAAAAATTGTTATAATATTGTAGAAGAGCACAGGCTAGTAAATTTGTTTCCCTTTTTTTGGTTTATAAATTAGGGGCACTAGGTACTAACAGAGCTACAACTAATTTTTTTCTGTGCCAAATGTAGCATACGAATCATAAATATTATCATGTAACTTGACTAGGTATTATTAAAATTATATCTACAACTTTTTACATTTTGTTTTTATAAATATAAGTTCTACATACACAATATATTATATAGTTTATTGGAATAATTTATTAGTTTACAAATGGGTAGTTGGGAGAGAGTGAAATCGAGGAATTTCCCAACATTCATTCGATCGTGAATGTATCAATGTTACATTAAATACGATAATACATTTACATATGTTGAGGAAGTTGTATGCAAATTTCTCATACATATAATCGGGAGAATTTATGAAATATTCATATAATATAGTAAAATGAAATCACAACTTTGTATTTATTTTCAAGAAAAAAGGAAATATCTCGATTTGCAGTTTATTTTTTCTTTTCTAGATAATACATTTTGTTACAATATTGTGCCTTATTAGTGTAGCTATGAAAATGGCATTACTAATGATGAACGAAACATTAAGAAAATTAAAATAATACCTAACATAATATAATTGTAAGGTGTTTTATAGATAACATGTCTTTACGAAGCTGTTAGTCTATGAACATTGTAAAATGTTACATGTTACATTAAAACATCAACATGTGCATATTTGGTATATAAATGACTTAAGACATATTTCTAAAACCCCTTAGATTCTAATTCTTAAATAAAAACTACAACTAATAATATTTAAAACTAATGAAATATGATGCAAACGATTTATGAATTAAAATATTAGCCTTTATCTCTTGAATTATGTTGATATCTTTACTGCCAATACGATTACTCGTTCACATGAATATTTAATTCATACAAAGTTTACGTAAATTAAAAATTAACGAAACGAGTATTTAAAAACTAGAATTAAATAATAATTGACTGATGTAGAAATGCGATCGACTTGTCTCACATCATAAAATCCTTGCGAATATTAGTGTATTGTGTAAACTGTTAATTGTAAGCAATCCTAGACGTAGAAAGTTTGTACTGTTAATACAGCATTCTAGAAATCAGTAATATATGGCTGGCTATGGCTGTCTTTCATGAAAAATGTAATTAATTTCTGTGGCGTATTCCATTTTTGTTGGACTCAATTATTATTAGTATCGTTCAGTCTTATATAATGTACATCACTAATTTTGCAAAAATTCTCTCATCGAAAAGCCTAAACATTGAGATTACATTGAAAAAATATCATGTTGTCATAGGAAAAAATAAATTCCCCATACCTTGATACACATACAACCGAAAGCTGTTCAAACTTGTTTCACTTCCTGTACAAAAATAGACAGAAGGTGTAAAAACTTTGGGACAAGTACAATTATTTACAATTTATCATTTCAAAAATTTCCAGCAATAATACGTGAGCATATTTCGATGAAAATATTTATATTTTTAAATTTCGATATACACATATTTAAACTTTTTTAGTGTTAACAATGGCATCATAATAAGTAACAGATATATTTTGGGAGGGGTGAATTTACATTTGAAACATGCAGAATTGAAGGTATCCAATTAATTCATTTTCGAAGTTCTTAAAGTAGAAAAATATAAATCCTTGCGATAAAGTCGTCACATGTTCTGTGTTAACGTACATCTCTTTATTTCTTGACGAAGTGCTGGTTTGGATATAAATACTTGCATATACATTTATACATTGAATTTTTTATTTTAATTTAGTGTATGTGTGTGTAACTGTGCATTTTTTTGAACGATTATGAGTAAATTTGTGATGAAAATATTTTGTTTACCTTACAAACGATATACAGTTATTTAAATAGTGTATTCATTCGAAAGAAATTACATTAGTCTTCTAAATGTAATAACTACATGTATTTTTAATTCGCTTGGTTTCACTTTATGTGTGGAATATTGAAACAACACGACTTAATTACACACGAAGACATAATAATAACTCGTATTACCATTATTATCATTTAGAAACGGAAACATCGATTACAGTGTTCTGTAATTCAAATACAGACATGTAGTATCAAAGTACAATGGAACATTTTTCATAAAATATTGAGATATTTCTTCGATAACAAAGATTATTACAAGGTGGAACAATGTTTATAATAACGTTATAGCTAAAGAATATTATACATATCTCTAATCACAATGTCGCTAAACTCATAACAATCTATCTTTTCTTTTTACGGACATACTTACCTAACACATCCATAAGAAGCACTTTTTATTTGAAATACTTAAAAAAGTCTATCAGTATGTATATATTTATATATATTATGTATAATAATAATTATAGATATATAATATATATACATATATAATGCTTACATTTATATATATATATAAATATCGTGTCTACAATTTAAATGCACTACCCCTACACTAGCGCACCCTCTATAATTTATTTGTTTTTATTCTCAGTATAATAATATATTTTATATATAATCAATAACTCATAGAATTCTAACGTTATCTTAATCTTCTGAATAATCACCTTTTTGTTAAAACTTATTTTTTCTCAATTTTCACTTTTTTGTTTAGCACGCGTTACTTGTAATAATAGTTAAGAGTTTTGTAGTAAATTATTATTGTTTTTAGCCAGCATAAATGCGTTTTTCCTTAAACGTACATATAAGTTGTAGGGGATAGTTGTATAGTAGAGAAACTAATTGAAAAATGAGCTTAATTTGTTTGGGCAAAAATAGTTTCAGTACGCTTTGATACGCCAATATATTTCTGCGCAGCCAACGTTGCGTACCAACATAACCGAAAATACCCCAAAAATGGTACTATGGTGAGATAACTGACAAAACTTTTATTACAAGTAGTGGTACAGTTAAAACGATTCGGAACGTGTATAATGCAGGGGGGTTTGCTCGTAAGAAGAACGGGGCATGGCGAGCTATGCCCTATAGATGTAGGAGGCAGTACGGGGCGGCGTTGGTGATGGCGAGGAGGAGGGCGGCGAGGGGGAACTAGAGGAACCGCTGCTGGTGGGCAGCGCGCTGTGCCCCGATCGCGGTGGGCGAGGTCTGCCCAAGCTACGGGCACCTACACCACCCTCCTCACTGTTTTCTCAGAGATACACCTTCTTGACGCTGCGAGTCGTCGCAAAGCCGTCGCCGCGTCTATAGTTGTCGCCCTGAAAAATAGTAAAAACAGAAATCAAACGTCTAGCGGTCAAAATAAGAACTAATACATCTATCTAACGTTGACTGTACTGCCATATAACCATTTTTAGTAATACGAGGTGTGTAAATTAAGTAATGAGACTAACAACGTAGCGTTTGATATGGCAACTCGGGAAGCACGGGAATATTGTAATACGCGTTCACTGCAAGTATGAACTTGGCTGTCCGTTGTCGTTTTTTCCGTGAACCCGGTTTTCGTAGTTGCGTTCTTCAAACGAAAGACATAAATTTCGAGCAACGGTATGCTATCAGGTTTTGCTTCAGACTTGGGCAAAGTGCAACAGAAACTTTTGCAAAACTTCAGCAGGCCAACGGAGATAGTGTTTTGTTAAAAGCCCAGTTTTTTCGGTGGTTTAAGGCATTTTCAGAAGGAAGAGAGTCGCTGGGAGAAGAGCTATGCAGCGAAAGGCTTTCAACTGGAAGAACCGATGGCAATGTCGACAAAATCCGGGATCGTGTGCGTTCAGATCGTCGGTTGACGGTCAGAATGGTTGGGGAACAGTTGAATTTGTCTCACACCACCGTTCATCAAGTTTTGACCAATGAGTTGTGAATGAGAAAGATCTGCTCGAAAATAGTTCCAAAAAACCTTTCCCAGGAGCAAAAGGACATCAGGAGAGAAAGGTGCCTTGGAATCGATTGAAAATAATGAAAAAAAATTGAAACGTATCTGGTGATAAGAGTTGGGTGTTCGAGTGTGATCCGGAAACAAAACGCCAGAGCATGGAATGGCACAGTTCAGGCTCTGCGAAGCCCAAGAAAGCAAGAATGAGCAAATCAAAGATCAAGAGCATACTGATTTGTCTTTTTGATAGCCAGGGAGTCGTTCCCAAAGAGTTCGTGCCTCAAGGTCAGACGGTTAATCAACAATTTTACCGAGAGATTCCCGAAAGACTATGGAAGAGGGTCATGCGTGTGAGACCAAACATCAAGAACGATTGGATCCTGCATCATGACAATGCGCTTTGTCACACAGCAAT
>JARFOC010000097.1:314970-330040 GCA_031763485.1 Osmoderma eremita
AGGGACATCATTTTGGGACACTCGAAAACATTCAAACGGCTGTAACCGACCAGCTAAAGGCGATTCCAATATCCGAGGAATGGAAGAACCGTCTCCGACACTGTGTGGCTTCCCAAGGAAGTTATTTTTTATATTTAAAAATATCAGTCTCATTACTTAATTACACACCTTGTATAACGTCATGTATACCTATCTTCACTACATTTTAATACAAGGAAAATTTCTTTATATCAAATTTGGAAAATTCTTATTGAAATGAATCTGTATGTATTACATAAAGGAACGCGCGTTATAGGGAGTATTACAAGAATATGTACAGCACCCGTCATATACCGGGTTATTTTTTCTTTATTACATATACATTTTTCATATGTGTAAAGGAAAATTGTCAAAGCATTAGCGACATAAAAGGCAACCCGTTACACGTTCACGATTGGACGAGCGCGAACCTTGAGCTTCCAGCAAAACCCAGCGTTCCCAGTGCTACTGCCTTTGTAACAGATCTATTTTAAAATCATTAATTTTTTGTACCGAAAAATTAAACTTTTTAATTTTTCGGTAAAATTAAAACTACTACGAAACTGTTAAAATTTATTACGAAAGTATAGTAGAATGTGGTACGGAAATAATTGTAGGTACTGGCAACACAGGACTATGAAGAATTTGGTAATGTTTTTTAATAAAGAAAGTGCAAAATTTCAACTTTGAATGAAGAAATTATTTTATTCAAAATTTCTACGTTTTCTTTTAACAAATTAAATATAGTTTCATGCAAATCTGTTGGCTTTATCTTATCTTTCTCGAAAACCTCTTGATGGTTTGATATTTTGTATGGCGTATAATTGAATGCTTTCAGGGATTTGTATACCGAACTGTACGATACTTAAAATGTTTTGCTATATCTAAAGGTCATCCTACAGACCGTTCTTCTACATAACATAGGATAGTCAGTTTCATGTGATAAACGTGATTGGTGTTATTTCTTTTTTTTGTGGGAACTTAGAACGCAACCATCTGCTTTGAATTTGTTCAAAATATTGAGAATCGTTTTGGCACAAACTAGAGGATAATTGACTGCTTAAACTGTTATTCTTCTGGTACCTCATTGCTACCTTTTCATCTTTGTTGTACGTGTTGTCGTAATTTAAATAAAGTATCTACTATTTAACAAAGTGTATTTAATTTGTGATTGATGCATGAATAAACACAATATTTGACATAAAAAAATGTTTTTTTTTCTCTGCATAACAACTTGATTATTTAAAAAGGAATTATAGGTAAATTCTTTACTGGTGTATAATTTGTTATATCAGTGTGTTGTTACTAATAATAATAATAACAATCAACTCATTTCTTTATTCTCTGTACTTGATATATTTTGTATTGTTATAAATATGTGTCAAGAGTGCCATTTATATTCTAATAGCTACACAACATAACTGGTTTCCTGCTATGTCATCAATGCATTGATAATTTTTAAAGATATACATAGGAACAATGGATGTGTAAGAAAAAAAAACGCTTTGGGCGATCAGTAGCTAAGGTAGCTAACTACGACTGTTTACCAGCACGGAAGCTGTACGAAGTCGCACGAAGCACTACTATCTTAGCTACTGCCCACCCAAAACGTCATCACCAGCCGCCCCTGCCGGTATGTGTATTGGAAGGGTACCTATAAATATGAAAACGACACATATTAATGAAATGAAATTTTAAATAACGTTTTCCGGTGCAGGTAGAATCAATTTTACCTATACGAAATATGTAAATATTAAAAGTGGATACGTCCCATGAACTTTTTTGAAAGTACTTTACCAATATTTAAAGTTATTGCAGATCTTAAACTAATGTTATTGGCGGCAAATTAGAAAATAACAAATTCGGAATGCAATTTTGAGAATTTATATAACAGATAGATATGATTAAGTGATTCATAGCTACTGTACAGTGTTTTCTGGCATATCGAAAACATGTTTCCGTGGTTATTTGGACAAAAGAAGGACATTTAAATTTATACAAGTAAATAATTATAAATTATCATTATAAAGTTGTGAACGATCAATTTAACAAATGAAAAAGCATAGTTTGGGTTGGAAAATTAACATTTGTTAATAGACCTTTCGCACAAAAATAAGACAAGGACACGTTACCGAAATTACTAAATGATAGAAAAAGATGCTACCCTCGCCAGTGTGGGGTATGTGCTTGTCTGTTGAACAACGTCTCTATTTAACACTGGTTCACCGTTTTTAGGGAATTTTATCTACTGTGACTGTCATCTATGTTTGTTATACATTTTGCTAAGCAGGGCTGACAACGGTTTTACCTGATCCACACACGCAGTGCGCGCAGACCAGGTAAATAGAGAACGGTCCATAGGAGCGACACACATGTATAAAAAAAACGTTCTGATTGCCAATGTACTATATCTTTACACTCTCGCGGAGATTATCTATCCGATTTGGCAGCGTTCTAGTAATAGTACATTGAAACCACCATTCTAAATAACATTGTAAAACGGTAGTTAAAGGGAAAAAGGAACTACCTGTTGTGTTTTTAAAATGCAGATAGCTCTTTCTGCCATTTA
This sequence comes from Osmoderma eremita, assembly GCA_031763485.1. NCBI lineage: Eukaryota > Metazoa > Arthropoda > Insecta > Coleoptera > Scarabaeidae > Osmoderma > Osmoderma eremita. The sequence continues at coordinate 317,558 of JARFOC010000097.1, forward strand.
ACTACTGAAAACATGGAAAAAGTATTCATTCACAATTAAATAACAAAATAAAATGTTCTAATACGATATCATTTTTACGATATATGTAAATACGCGTAATTATGAATCAGGGTTATAAGAGGACCACCTGTATATTAAAACCCTTCGCTGAAAAAGAAACCTACATTTTTATACTATTAGTATAAAATGTAGTATTTGTAAAGATATTACATCTGATGGCAGTTCAATAGGAATATTGCATTGCGCAAAACGTCCAGGGCGATTTCTCTTTGATATCTAGTGAGTGAATTTAAGTAAAACGTGGTTGTTCCAAAAGGAATAACCTTGAGCAAACGAAAAAGGTACAAACGTTATTAACTTGCAATTGGGCACACGAACACATCTCACTGTGTTTACTAGCTAGTCATAATAAAGCGGTGCTCCAAAAAAAAACCTTACCTTGGAGTAACTTATTTGGTCAGGTTTATATATTTTAAAGTTAATTTATATACAAATCGGCAAGAAATAGGAGAAACTAAAGTTAAAAAATGAATAATAATAAAAGAAAACCGTTTACAAAAACACAAAAAGCTTCTCTTTATTTATTTAATCATGGTACAAATAATTACATTAAAAAACAACACATTAAAAAAAGGTAAAAACGAACTCTTCGATTGCCTGGACTTCGTTTTCGGCTCAGATTGCTTCATTAAGAAGGCGCGCTAGAGCTACAAAAGAATAAATTTATCCGTCAAATTTTCGTTTCAATTTCCAAAATGAGTGATAAAGTAATAAGCTCCCAAATTTATATTTGTAATGGGCACCATGTAACGAAAGATTGATGAATATAGTGAATCTATTCGCTCCAGAAAATCGAAGATTGTTTCGTGAGTAGTGAAATATTAGTATGTTGCAGTGCATTTAACGTAGATTCAGACATTGTGAGATGATTAAAATTAGGTGCTAGATCCATACATGATCGAAACATGCCTCGTAAAGCTATTATTGCATGCAACTTAATGCTTTAAAGTGTAAGTGTAAAGTGTAACTTTTACAAAAAGTTTGATAAGTGTCACTAATAAGGCTGATTGGTCTTGAAGAATAAAAATTAAATCAAACTATCTTTTAATACTCAGACGTGCTTGTTAACTTATAACTTTAAGATTAATTTTTGTGTTAATAAATTAGTATTTACTTGATAATAAAGCGAAGAATTGCAGAGGTCTATGCTATTGTTAATATACAGTTTTATTTTTAATTTCGTATCGATAAAATTGTTAAGCCATGGTTATTATTATATAATTCGGTTACGAGTTAGATATAGTTATTGTTTAATATTTTGTGTTGAAATGCGCACATTGTTAAGTTAATTTCGACTTTTAGTAAACGCCACACTTGGTAATGTTTATGGGTGCGTGTTTGATGTGTTGATATGTAAAAATGTTGATGTTACAACTTACAACTTACTTGATGAGAACGGAGTGTTCCGAAATTATCTCTGCCTCGATATTCTCTGCCGTTGTAAGCGTTGTCGGTCTGGAATTGGAAGAGCGTTTCCGAGTTGTTCTGGTGGGGTAGCTTCCTTAGGGTATTCTTTGGCGAGTGGAGTTTAGGCGGAGGTTGGGGTACGAGTACCGGTTCGGCGTACGTCACCTCCTCTTGCGGTAACAACTTGGGTTCGGCCTGGATCCTGATTATTCAGAAAGAAAACGTGATTTTGTAATATGCTTTTATTATTTGCGAATGGAAAATACCTATTCATATTTTGCCGTTGTTCAAAATATTCGTATTCTGTATCCGGGTACGGTAAGTTATCGTCTTCGTCCTTGTGACATTTTCTTCCGCATAAATAACCAGCCATAAATCCTACAACTAAAGCCGATACAGCCCCTGCCACAACAGCCATGACCAAAGTTTCGACCGAATATTGAGGTGGTAAAACATCCGCTGCAGACACTGAGGGTCCTGAAATTTTTATTTTTAAAGTGAGTAAGAGAAATGCAAACAAGAGAATCTTTAGTTTATATTAAGTACTTACCACTGGGTTCATAGTCCTTATCCGGTACGATGTTGATAATTTGGCCTTCCGGTTGATCCTTGATAGGTTGATGGTCGTTATTGTACTTTGTTTGCGTTGAACTGAGACCGCCCACCGAACTGGGGTCCTTTACCACTTTCGGCGGAGGACAAGCTGCGTGTTGGCCGGTAGCTACGCTCTGGTAGAAATATGATTCTTCACCCCATCGTCCACTTCCTTGCGATCGGCATTTTCCTTGGACCTTATCCCATGCACAGTAAGGATCTTGGAGAGCGACACATTCGCTGAAATAAAGAATAAATCGAAGTAGTGCTTTGCTAATTAGCAATCTTGCTGGTAGATCTAAACATAAGAATGTTGAAACTATTGTCGTATCCTTCGTAATTCATTGAATAAGCGAAAAGACTCAAAATGTATTTGACCAACGACAAAAACAAGTAATCGTTGGCTAAATACATTTTGAATCTTACTCATATAAGTAGTCATATATATATAGTGTACTAAATTTCACATAACGTGAAATGCAGCAACTAGAAAGAGCTTTATTTTAAAGAAATCATACATCCTTCATAAAAATGGAAAATACTTTGAATTACGTTTATTTATTGAACTAGAATTTAGTTTAAATTTAGAAAAATTATTACAAATAGCGGCTTGAACTATACTGTCGGCATAATCTTGTTCATAGCCAAATCGTCGACAATATATGTACTTAAATCTCGTAAGTGGTATCAACCACGTATTTTTTCGCATTATGTTACCATAGTTCGTAAGTATCCCGAATGATCTTGACCCTGAAAATTTCTGGTTGCCATACCTCGTAAGTGTTATTGTTATAGAATCACAACCTAGTTTTTTGCGTATTCTGTAAAATTTCATCTTAAGCACTTACGAGGTATGAGAATATGATCGACGATATGCGAGTACGTAACTGTTTAAATACAGAAAAATTAACAAAATGAAGTTATCGTTGGATCTGATGCAATTATGAAGAATGTGACCGCTTCAGCAGCGAACAGTCGTAAGAAATTATCGACACAGGGCAAACCCTGGAAAGTTGGTATTATCCTTAACTCCAGTTAATATCTGCTATGGAAGGTTAACTCATTATTTAAAAACCAAAGTTAATTTGTTTTCATTGTCATTCAAATCTCTAGATCTTTTTGGATGCATTGAATCAGAAATACCATGACAGAAGCTAGTACCTAAACAGTAACCAATTTTATTTCCATAACGTTTTCTTCCATTATCAATATGGTTCTGTATATAAGAAAAAATATATTTCATATAAATGTGCTTATCATTTAGTTTGTAATGTGAAATTGATTCCCTGAACATAGAATGTATTTATAATACTTCAAAATGTCAAATGAATCTGATAAATATAGCTTGATGATATTAATTTTTGATCTACGCCAATGAATTTCGTAAAGATTATTAATAATTGTTCTGATGCAATGGTCCATTTAGTATCCAGCAGCACATATCAGTCATTTATGCTCCCTCTGTATATTAAAACCCGCATTCAAAATAAGGGATTTCTATATCCGTATGTTGTGATTTACATGGAAAATTAATTAGTTTAAATTCTCAATGTGTAAATTCAATTTTGCATCTCTAAATCGGATTTCTTAATGGTCGACTATTTTGCTATTAACCTTAGTTGGAGGTAATTGAAATGAACAAGAGTAAAATTTAACAGTTTCATAAGAAAGATGGGACCATAATATTCTTTTGAAATTTCTTGCCTCGCAGATTAGGGAACTACCCGCCATCGCTTAACATTATTAAACGTGTTCCAAACTTACCCGCAACTCGATATTTTATTGCTGTCGCATCTGTGCAACCTCAAAGACTGAACTTCGCCGTCCGAAACGACGATCAGTCGCCCGTCCTGTCTGCTATTCCTAACGACTTTTATACTCCTGACGGGGACGTGTCCCGGGAAAACTTGGATTTCTTCGACCACCACCGGTCGGACTCCGTGTCTTGTTTCCGCAGACAGACCGTTCACGGCTTTTATCACTTTACCATTATCTGAAAACGATCGGAACGAAATTAGTAACGGATGGTATGGGGTGGGAGAGAACGTTTAAGTTTCGCTGAGCAAAGCCATGTGCACCGACCTGTTCCGATGAAAAGTACGTCGTAAGTGTTGCCGCCTGGTACCTTCACTTGAGCGTCGACGGCGATTTGCGTGAAGCGGTAGCTGGAAAAAGAAGAAGTAAAGTTAAAAGTGATCTAATTGAAAAATACCATATTGGACATATGTAAATCATGAAATTCAAATTGGATTTCTGACGCACTTCGAAAACTGGTGTAAAATGTATATATAACCATTACAGAAAGCGTTTAGGCTAATTGTAAGCTAAAAGAATTCAATAAGTAATTTATTAAAATCAATTGATCTAAACCTAAAAAGGTGTTTCGCCAGCGGGAATCGTGCGACACTCTTCTGACCTAGTCATCGCCAGCAGGAATCCTGCGGCAGTTTTCCGGCTCAATCTGAGATTATAACTTTAAAAAAATCTGTATACAACTCTCTTTCGTTACTTTCCATAACCTAATCTACATATATGTATATCAGAAAATCGTTTAAAAAGGACTGTAAATTGCGTTCTAGTAAAGTCAAGTTGAAAAGGAAAATATAAATTTTGATTTATAGGTAAGTTGCAGGTATATACATATTAATAAAAAAACGTTTGATACTGAATACACTAAACACTAAAGCACTAAAGCTTTCTTTTTTAATGAAGTCCCAAGAGAATCTATTTTCAACCCTTAATAACGTATCTAGACTTGACTGCAGAGTGACATTTCAATGAAATACTTATTTCAGGATAATTTTTTTAAAAATTCTATTTAGCAATTGTAATCGGCGATCACTCATTCCATGGGAAGGAGCAGATTAATCATAATATGTATGTAACTTTTCTTCAGATTCCTTAATGGTTTTCACGTAAAAAATAATGATTAATCAACATACGAAATTCTTTTTTCTCCATATTAAGACAAATACAACAAACAGTTTACTTTAAACGATTGTAAAAATTTACCCCTTTGACAGGTTGCGACGTGTTTTACAGCTAATTTAATTTATACCGGGTTTAATAACGGATTACGTTATTAACCGGTTATCAAAACGCCAATTGTCCCTGGACGGGCGCCAATTGTGCGACGTGTTTCAATTGACTACTTTTACATTGTTTTTTGACTTTCTGCTTACTGCTTAGTTACTTTCCGGTCATACCACAATCATGCGGCGGGTTACGCAAAGTATATGTAAGCCAGTAGTAAATTAACCTATCCTATAGCCCTGTCATTGCAATTCTCATCCCTTAAGTTCCGTTTCCAAATGGGATGCCAAATGGGTTGCTTATAACGATAGATAACGTAGAATGAAAACGGATGCAGTTCGCTGATATCGCTTGGACTGTGTACAATTTCGCTTGCTTTTAAGTGTGTTTATCTAACAATTGCCGGCTATCGACTTGTTTTCAGGCGGATAACTGTCGTGCCCACAGACGACAGCCACCAACTTAGTTATGTAAACGAAAAGACCTCGTGCCAATAAACGCCGGCCACGAACTCGTCTTGAGCCGGATAACTGTAGTACCAACAGACGCCGGCCACGGACCCAGTTATGTAAACGGAAAGACATGGTGCCAACAAGCGCCGGCCACGAACTCGTCTTGGGGCGGTAGAGGCAGTAGAGGAGGAGGATTTTTCTGCCCAGAATCGTGCTAGTGCACGTGTTTTGTTCCTCCACCACGCGATTTTGTATGGAGGGGCCAGCCTTGCGCGTTGCAAACATATCAAAGCGCCACCAAACATGTCAAAAATTGGAATTATTTATTATAATTTATGCTTATATATATTTTTTATAAGAATAATGTTTTCTATAATATTATTAATTACTGTACTCATAAGCTATTCGTTAGCGTTCGTGACAGAATTGTACAAACGTTAAAGTTGATAATCATTATTTCTCATTGTGAAAAAGGCTCGAAAAATTGCAATATACCCAAACACACATCGTTCCAATTATTTTGTAAAAAAAATAGCAAGCAAAGATGCTGCACAAACACAATAGGGTGCGTACAAAGGCGTTTGGGAATCTATTCCTTTCATTCTTTTTGCCTTCACAATACTTACTGTACACTGGTCCTGATAACGATGGGTTGGCCGAAGAAGTTGGACACGCTCTCGTCCATCAGCGAGTGCGCCTTTATGAAATTCAAAGTGAGATCCGGCAACGTCCTGCTATCGTTGTGACACTGTCCCGGCCTCGGATCCGGTACTTTGGAACTGTGCACCGGTAGCCAGTTCGAGTTGATGGCGGCCTGCTCTTTGAAGTTCCCTTCAAAGGTGTCGGCGATGTTCTGTAGCGAGAAGGCGCAAACGGCGCTGCCGGAAATGCTATTAGGCGGCGTTGTAAATGTGGCGTAGATAAGTTGGGCCGACACGTCGCCGTATTTTCCCTCTATCAGTTCCGTCGTCGACTCTGTGTAATGGAAAGTAACAATTGTTAGGCAAGAAAATCTCTACAGGAGAAAGATACTACAGTTTTCGGCTATACCTTAACAAGTTGATTATGAACAGTTGCTGTCATGTATGTACATAAGTAGTGTTCGAAAAAAAAATAATTTCTTATCCGGTCAAAAGAAAGTTTAATTTTAAATAAATGCTAGACGAATGATCACGAATAAAGTGAAGTTATTGTGAGGTTATGATTAAAATACTTATGAAACTATATCATTATAAAATTGTGTGTATACAGTATTACACAGTCTAGTGGGATGATCAGTGGCGGCTGGTGCTGATGTTAAAGGTGGCCATTAGCTGAGATAATATGATTCGTGCGGTGTCGTGCTGTCTCACTAGCAACACGCTATACGAAGCCGCACGAAGAGTCTGTCCAATGTACACCTTTTCAGAATCTTCACATGTAATTTTGTAACATCCCGACTTTTTAAAATTACATGTGGAGAAAAGATCAACATTGGAGGGACAGAGAGGGCAATTCAAACTAGGTATAAAGAGCATTACCGACATGGCAGAGCAGAAATGTCTAGTGGTGCTGAACATATCCAACAAACCGAACATAATATAAATGTAGATAATTTAAAATTGATGAAATCGGCAACTTCGACGTGCGAGCTGGATGCTTATGAATCGATATACATTAAAAAAAACAAAAACTATCTTAATTGAGAAGAAGGGCCAGTCGGTTTCTCCAGTTTGATGGATTTATTACAGTAACAGCAAACATTTACGATCGCTCGCAAGGAATTTTGCGTTCGGAGGTGTGTGAACGGTTGTAAATATGTTAGCGATGGTTAGAGGGAAAAAGGGAAGGGGAAAGTAGTGGATTTATGTATCATTCAGTTATGCGGTTAACGAAGGGAACCCACGTATTCCCGAAACACGTGTTAATCGATGTATTGTGCGGGAGGAGTAATCCAATACAGTGTGTTTATTGTGCTGTCCCACAGTCCTTGCAATCTTTATTATAGTGTTCCCCAATAGTTCGTGTGCAACTGAGTCTGTGGAATGACGGCCTTAAGTCGTTGCGTTCCTTCTGGCATCCTGACGGATATGATATACATTGACGGCAAAGTAGGTATGGTTAGTGATACACACACTCTCAGGGGAGAGAAATTTCATTTTAATTATTGGACAGAACAAAGTTTGTTAAGCTTTGACGTGTAAGAAATTCATCAAATCAAATATCTAATATTAATGATTTGGCACCTCACGTTAAGTGTCTGCTTTTCTATGCGTACACTTTATAAATGTAATATTTTGAAGGTATCTGTCATCGATTGTTTGTCTATATTTATGAAAATTCACATCACTAACGTTTTGATTTCCTAATGTTACCACCTATTATATTAATCAACAATATCATACCATAATTCAGTGTCTATAGTGTTCAGAAGTGTGAGAACATAAGTGCATAAAACCTATGTAATTTCTCACTCTTCTTGCTTCGACTTCAGTTAGTAAATCGATTTTGCTGTTAATATCGGAGAGGCGAGAACTTAATTTCGCAACTCTATCACGGTGCAGAAAATCTAGAGAAGAGCAGGAGATTATTGCTTGTAATTGCGTTGCCGGTTATAACCTATAATCTAGTTATACGGAGGGAAGGTAAAATATAAGTTACATATAAAAATAAGACTTCCTAGGAACATAGTTTGGAAGATGTAATAACAAAATACAATTCTACAATTAAAGAAAAAACATACATATAAAGATGTCATTCCATTAGGGCAACTATAAAGTATACTTTACGAGTTAAATTTCTTTACAGATATTAGGAATTTGTAAAGTAACAACGGGCTTACGTTTACCATAAACCGTTTCAGACCCAATCCTCCGTTAATATAAGGGAGGCGCATTGCGAACAAAGCATCTTTAAACTTCAAACGCCTTTATTTTACACTTATCGAAGTAATCCGCTCGGTTTATGGGAACGAGTTTATGTCCGGGCGTACTAAAAATGTCGGAATACCGCATTGTTATTTTCGTCGAAACTCTCGGGATACATTCTTTATCGCCACGGCGTGCAGATATACCGCAAGATGCAAAATAATTTTACGGGAAGGTTTTAGTGAGTTTCGCAACGCTTCGTTACCGGATTTGGCGTCGTTATTTCGATATGAGACGTAGAACGTTTCCGGGATGGCGAGGCAAACACAAATAGAAACAATCGCTAAAATTCGTGTACAAAACGAATTTTTACTCATGAGCAGTGACTAATAAAGTTAAATGGCACATATACCGTTGATATCATTGCGAAAGGAACGCTCCTTCTATGAAAGAAACATATGACAACTCGAAAATTCTATTTGGGACGATAAAGTACCAACAAATACTATTTCTGGAGTAAATGCGCCATGTTCAGATTATTTCAATAACTTTAGGTATGCAACTAGGTTGTCTCGGAATAAATTAATATATGCAGTAAATCCTTCTTAGTTAATGCCCTCAATCTAGGGTATTATGTCACTATTTTTGTAATTCTTACAAATGGTTATAAAGTAGGTACCTATACATAAATAACTGATTCCCTATCAGGTAACATTCATAATTAGTAAGTTATTTTGTAAATACTATTGTTACATATTACAAGTAGCAACAAAATAAGAAGGCATGTATAGTGCAGCTCACGTTGCTCTTATGGACCATATCCATCCTTTTTTATTTTATACGTATTTGTATAAGTATATCCTTTTCTATAACGGGGATTGTTGCCACATATTTATTTGGAGGTTGTTGGTATTATCCTGTCATTCTGTTATTCTGTCATTTGTTAATTTCGGTTCATCCTGCTGTGTTCGTTGTATTGTAAATATATATAATGAACTACGTGATTACATATAATACAAAAATGATGAATTTGTAGAATTGGAGTTCGCTTACAAGCGAAGACGAAGGGGAGAAATTCGTTAAAGGAAAAGCAAATGACTTTGAATTGCTTTATATATTTTGCTAAAAATACGAATGTTTCCGGGGCAGTAGACGAAACTAGTAAAGCCCTTTGTTGTGACATAAGAATAGACTATTCTGTTCGTAACGAAAGGGAAACCAGCAACCGACAAAGGTTGTAAATCAGTTATTTGCAAGAATCCTAGTTTACAAGTATGTGATGAACACATTCAAACACTTGTCAGATGTAAAATTCACAGCTTCTTTCTACGAAATATTCCACCCACGATACCCATATTAGTTGCAGTAGATAGTCAAGTAGATTTGCCCAATTTTTCAAAAAGTATGATGTACAGGTTCCTAACCCACATTTGAAAAAATTGCAAAGAGGGTAATGTTGATGTACCATGATAATATTATAAGATGGCATCACGAGTATTTACGTGCTATTAAAATGAAAGGAGAAACATTGTTTTTACTGATGAATCGTGGGTGAATACTGGACATTTCGTAACGAAAGTAAGGACTGACAGCGCAGTACGTACGTCTAGACAAGCATTTCTTGAGGATTATGCCTGTGCTTATTCAGCAAGTATATGAGAATGTTTCTGACAAAATGACATTAAACATGTTATGGAAAGTAAGATTAATTAATATTTAGCATAATGGTTTTATTTTAGTTATATTTTATCAATTTTAGTCGAAGAGGAAATGTTGAAATTGGACGAAATGCAAATTGACCCCAAGAAATTATTATTAACTTAATACCGGTCTCATCATCATCATTTTCAAGGTCTTCCGATACTACTTAATTTTACACATTTCTTATAGAAATTATTTTTAATTGTTATAAGCATACTTGTGTAAACATTTGTAAATTTATAACATGTAAATCCATATAAGTTTATCTGTAAATAAATACTATATGACACGTGATTAACAGCAATAATAGGGAGTAAAATAATTTGTTTTATTTATCTGTATTTTGATGTTGTTTCCTTTTGTTTAAAGTCGTGTATGCCCGTGGTATAATAATCAACATTCGTATAAGAACATAACTAAACAAAACCCATAAATACAAATATTTCTACGATAAATTCACAGATTGACATTTATGAGTTTACTAACGTGTTTAGAGCGACAACGTATGGAAAATTAATTACCTTAATAGATTTGGCAACGTGGGGTGTGATCATCATAAGAGCAATAATTCCTTCAAAACTTGAACTGCACTATAGGTACTTTACTTTAACGTACATTAAAAATGTAAGGGTTAAAACTTGTTCTCGTAAAGGAAAATAAATAAATCTTTTGTCCATTGAACAGTATCTATAATTACCAAATATATATATGTTGATACCAGTCAATTGCCTTTCCATTCTGAATCCAGTGCCACCAAACCCTGACATTTACTATTTAGCATTTATTTATACTTCAAGCATGAATTCAACGCCAAGACTACAGATGTATGCAAATGGAAATCACCAAATAAAAAGTAACCCTAGCAAGATGCTTTAAATATAGAGAATTTTAATTTCCACCAAGTCTAAGATTGCGTATTTGCTTAAAACCGCCTTGCAAACGAATTAAACGTTCTCACCCGGGTAGTAGAAAGAAAAACTCAAGAGAAAACCTAAGATTACCCCGACAAGAAAACTTTAACTCTTATCTTAACTCAGCATACGAAAGCTCACCCAGATACAAACAACTTTCCACGATTTATCAGATATAAGAAATGCCAACTAATTCGTGCGTCGTGGCGCCGCGCCGTCGTCGTGGTAGAGCCAAAATTACGAACGACGCTCAATTAACGTTAGAATGTAGAATCGCCCTGCGGTACGACCAAGCCCAAGCATTAAGTGAAGATTTACACGTGCGAAGCTAAATTAAACCGACGAGTGAGCATACATCCGTAAGATGCGGGAAAATATATTTTTTTAATAAGAAGTTGCAATATTAATAGGTATGCGCCATTTTAAATGAAAATTTTCTCCGCGAAATTGCCGGTATTAGGATTTCAAAAAGAAATTTGCGAATTTTTACTACGAAATCATGCTTATTTTAACTGTAAAATATTCTGACGTCATCATAAAATCATGTACCTATAGATACCAATATTGATAGAGAATCTATAAAAAGATATTTTATAGATATAATAAGTGGAGGTTCGTTGTATTTTTTTTTGTATTTTAATGAAAGGAATTTTGTGTTCATGTTGTATTTTATTTCATACTTATTATTATAATGACGTGGAAAAATATGAAGACACTGTGTCTTATAAATAACAACTACAGCTGTTCATGCATGCATCACGAATGACATGGATAGAAACCTTATATAATAATTAGAGAAAAGTTTTTCAGGAAAAGAGAAGAACAAAGCAGTTTATATTTGATGAAGAAACCGAAATTAGCGTTTTCTTTTTGAAGGGCATCCAAGTAATTCTAACCGAGATTTATCAAAGGATGTGGGTTTTTCTCTAAGCACTATCATTAAAAATTTTGAGAAAACATGAATATGTTCCATACCAGGCAGAGTTTGCACCCTGGTGATTACGAAAGAAGATTAGAATTCTCCCCTTGCTTCATTCATTAATGCATGTCACGAAAATTCGGGCTTCTTTAGACATATTCTGTGCAGTGATGAGTGTAATTTTCCAATATTGGAATGTTCAACAGAAAAACACAATATTACTGCAGTAATGTAAATGCTTTCTTTGTTCCTCTTGATAACACTGGTCAACAAAATTTCAGATTTAATTTGTCCCACGAGGTAAAGTGGGTGAACTTGGTAGTACTTTTTACACTTATTTCTTAGTTTTAGAAGTCATACCACTTATATTTGTTAGACAAAAATTGCAATTGGTAATATGATCTGATGGTTCCCTCCATATCATAGGAATAGCAAAAGGCATATGTCGTTTACCTTTTGCTCACGCCGTAAGAAGTCTGACAAACGTAACACAGCAAATATGGGGAGCCCAGCTTTTGTCTTCATCACCTACTTTACACTTGAAATACTGCACATAGCAC
>JARFOC010000097.1:330140-351545 GCA_031763485.1 Osmoderma eremita
TTGCTTATAACCTTTCGGATCGCATGACGCAATCTGGCGAGAAAAATCGACCCGTGTGCGGACCAAAGCAATTTGCGTCGCGTGGATCGCACGAGACGAGTATGACGAGCCGAGTTCGAGTCGCAGTCACTTCGAGTGCTAGTCGACCCGTGTGCGGACCCTCTAACTGCATCTATATATATATGAATTCTGAAGGATTCAGGAGGAACAAATCTTGTGCGGTAAAATAAAGTGTTTCTTAGAATGATACTTACAATTAACGTAGCTTCAAATTTTAAAGTGAATTCAAACTAAAGCTAGGCCAATATAGGGTTTTAATAAAATAACGCTACTAATACCTGCTTACTTAGTTTAGTCTCTGTACATACTTAGAATATTCTTTTTATATCTGGTAGCAAATATCAAATGTTAATTAAAAAGATACCTGTTATTTAGAGGTTCATACATTGTTTACATCTTCCTTATTAATATTATTCTTATATAGCTGCAGGCGGCACCATCTTGGGTCATTAAAATTCATGAGAAGTATCTTAGTTTTTATTGCATTATTATATGGCAACGCCAAAAAATTTCCCTTGGCTGTCTCTTATGACTGAAACGCTACACACTTATAAGGGAATATTCTCCAATATGTTAAATACGGTATGGTTGTGGTAAAATTTAATAAAACGTTACTTAATATGGTATTTACTTGACAATAAAAGCTGGATACACTGTTTGCATCTTCATTGTTATTATTACTGTACATTTAACTAAAAACATTTCATGGTTTAGGTCATGAAAATTCATGAAAATTACAATATCATGAATCCTCGTGCATACTTTGTACATTTGAAACCAGAGATAAATCAAATAAAAGTATAATTTTACGCCTCCCCTACAAACAAACGTGTTAATTTCTCTAGTATCTTGGATTAATTCCTGACAGACGTGCATATTATAAACATCACTGAAACGGTGCCATCCCTTTTAATATACACGCAACTTCTGTCTTTGATCCGTCACCCCAGAAGAATGTATTCTATTAATTCTACGCGATACCTCATCTTCTCAACGTATAGAGTCGGACTTTTATATTCCGCTCTTCTACATGCCATATTTTCAGACCGGGCGGATTACGACAGCTTTTCATCCGTCAGTCAAGTACAAAAAATGACCCCCGTTAATCTTTATTAACCCCGCGCGTAACTGCGAAAAAAAAATCAAGCCAAATAAATCACGTGTAGGGGTTGCCCTCTGTCCAGTTATATTGTATTACATAAAATGCGGTATAAATAAATATTACGAAGGTAATAATATAAAATAATAGGTACCTCTACTTCTGTATGCGTGCCTGTAATTGTAGCTACAATTGCTGGTCCCGTAGCTGGGGTAATTAATACTATAGTGCGAAAATATATCAGTTTTGAGGATCGAGTATCTGGTAATAATGTTAATAATGTATTGACTGTTTAATAAACTAATAATTTTATCTACATGTATAACTTAATATATTCAATTTCATCCCCTATTTTTAATGCACATGAATCATATATTTAACACATACATATATTGGATTTACTGACTGCTTGCGGATAATACATATAAAGCAGACATGCATATATACAGCGCTGGCCATTTCTAAACTTTAAAGCCGTCTGTAAGTAATGTATTTATCAAGGAGCGACGTCATATCGCGGATCATGATTGACCGACGCAATCTCCCGAATGCAGTCGTTCTGCGCTGGTGGGGTGTATAGCATATTAGGAGTTGTCGTTGTAGCATTTAGCTTAGTATGCTCGTAACAGCGGTGATTCGCTCATACCATTTATGTTGACGCTACTCAAACGTCTTTTACTTTGAGAGTTTTCTTTTTCGGAATTTATAAATTTAATTTACAACATTATTTTCTGTTTATTTACATTATTACTTTTGAAATCTATTAACTGAAATTCATTATTTTGGTTTCTTTGTCAAAATCTTATAGTAGAATGACTTTCACTACCGAGGAAAGGGTCCAGATAATTATCGTTTTATGTTTTCGTTTATTTCGTTATACTAGTTTTTCATTCACTTCAATGTTGAATGTGTCCTGGTATCCTACTTACGATTATATTTCAGCTTCTATAGAAATGCTTTTTACATTGTCCGCTATTATTAAATTTTTAGTTAAATTTTGATGTTGTTTTGTCTTGATTTTGTTCTAATGATATGACATAAATATAGGAGTGCCGTAATATGACAAGTGAATAAATATTATTCGTTTTAATATGAATATTGCATCTAGACATAAGCAACCTTTTCAGGATCGATTCAAGATTTCACTAACAGTCTGCATAATAATTATGGCCAGGAATGAGTAAGCTTATTCTCCTACAGTACTCAGCTTGTATTCTGTTCCCTTTTTTGAAAAGCGATATAACTTTAGCAATAGACCGTTCCTTCGGTATTTATAGTTGTTCCCCACACATTGACGAAATGCAAAGGTCTCAGCTCGCATACATTGCTACATTGACATTAGGAATATTGTCTGCTGGTGTACTTGCTGAACATTTTCTAACGGAATGTTTTAATTCATTTTCCACAATTAACCACAATAAGTAACTGACAATGAATGTTTCATGAAGAACAAAACTCGTGATACTTAAAGTTTCGTTTACGCCCAAAATATTTCTTTATGCGTCAGAATTTCTTTTACGAGCTTTTAGAGCAAATTTGTAAATAAGTGATTATATACTCATGTATGTATTATGTATTTCTGATGTGAACTGTTCGGCCTAGTGATGAGGTTTAGCAAGAGTTAGGTTTGTTTAGAATCATTAGTTGGTGATATGTATATGTTTATGTCTTACTTGTTTATGGCGCTAGTAATAGTGGTAATTTAACACGTTTCCAATTACAAAGAAAAATTTTAATGAGAGAGTTGCATATTTTTTAACAATATATATAACGACTTGTATAACAGAAGGGTAGTCAGAATACATATAAAACCATTTATATATAAAATTTAAGTGTAATTACTACAAATAGGTTTTAACATTAAGTTTCTGTTATTGTCAGAATAGCTATTTCTTTAGTAATCATTATAAATCTTCCCGTGTAAGAGACGCTATACGCAAGTAGATGTATCGTCATACATTTATTGCTTGCAGTAACTTTTAGGCCGATATTGCAAGTTCATTACAAGAAAACTACGTAAATAAAATGTTCTTTGCTAAAAGTATATAGCTTTGTTCCAACCCCATTTTCCAGGACACGTGTATCATTTCGTAAAGCTTCTGTGCGCATGCGTTTAATATGAACGATAAGCAAATTTGCGGAAGTTGTAACTGGTCATTTGGGTCCAGATATTTCGAACTAGAGAGAATGTAAACTGCGCATGTTAGTCCAAGTGACACACGCTCACTGTTGTGTACTGTTTTGACCGTCCAACTACTGTCCGTGTATGATGCTAATTTATGCTGGAACGGATTTGTAATCGTTCCTTTCGTCCTCCATTGTTTTGCAGTAAGAGCACTTGGTCATTCTGGCCCCGATATTTCAAACTAGAGAGAGAATGTAAAGTGCGCATGTCAGTCAGAGTGGCGCACACTTACTGCTGTGTACTGTTTTGACCGTCCGATTACTGTCTGTGTATGATGCTAATTTAAGTTGCAACGCTTATGTTACCGCGCTACGTATGGTCCTAAAAACTCTCTTTTCGCAATGCGCAGGTACTGTACGGTTATCGTACGATTTTATGCCTCGGGTTGGAAGGAACCTTATATTTTCTCTGCTACGGTCCACATAAATTTAAATAAATTACTGACTTTTCTCGAAGAAATAATCGAACGCGTGCTTGCCATCTTAATCGTGTTTAAGATATGATTATTTATTCAAGTCCCTCATGTACATAATTAACCGTCCTTCTCCCTTGGCGTCATTCTCAGATTGGGGTAATTAAAGTCATCTGTAGGAAGTTAGTGGCGCACTGGGATTATAAATAACGGCGAGGAGCATTTACTAGCACCAGCACTTCTAATATTTAATGAGGTATGTTTACGTTCATAAATTTCCCCTTTACTTATGCGTCCTGGCAGTCCATCATTTAAATACTTTCCTGCGAAACACAATTAAATCACCCACACCTGATCACATCCTCTTATGTGTAGTGCCATAACTGAAAATCTTCAAAATAAATAGTTTCATTTCAAAGTATGGCAAATCCGTACAAAGTCACTTAGAAAGAGTAAGAGAGAAAGAACCGCCCTTATTTAATATAACGAAAAATAATAGGCCTCCAAATAATCCGCTGTAGAACAACAACATAATGCTAAGAAATGTAATTTAACTTTAGGTTTGAAATTAGTTATGCAGATTTTTACATTATTTTATATAAACTTACAACCCAAAAAGGTTATATTCCTCTGAAATAATAGTCGGTGCCAATAATAATGTGTCTGGGTAATATTATAATTATGCGAAATGTCAAATTTATATTTATAAACAAAACATCATATTTCGAGAATGTTTGCTTCATTTAAAGTTGATACTTTTTTCTGTATTAAAAGCCTCTCAGCCAGATCCGCTATAAGATAAACCCAATGCAATTTGAAGCGGTCCTTTTTTGGTTGTCTTTCCGATGTTTATCAAGATAGTTATCCCACTTTAAATCTACATCAATAGCAACTCTCAATACAATACATTTAGCTTGTCGACACTAATGATTAAGTTGTCAGAAGCCACTCACACACTCGATGATGCAGGCTATCCCCGCTAAATATGTAAATATGAGACTTGTGGAACAAATTGTAATGTTTATTAGTCATATGCATAAAGCTTGAAATTACCTACTGACGTTAACACCTTTGGTAGGACGACTATAAAAATTAGAAAGAGAATTGGTCTCGAAACTGAAGAGTGCCCCAGGTTCTACTATTAACAGTACAAATATTATAGGAAAGCTTATTAACCACTACTATTTGTTTACGACCTGATAAATAATTTTGGAATCAATGTAAAGGATTACTTCTGATACCATAGCTATGCAATTTTAATAAGTAATACCTTACGCTTACTACTGTCATGTCATGTCATTGCTGAGTAGCTACAAACCTGCAAGGAACGCAGGGGTTTTGCTGCAAGCTCAAGGTTTCGCTGTGGTTTCACGATTGTCAAATCGTGCTCGTATAACTAGTTGCCTATTATGTCGCTAATCCATTGATAGTTTTCTTTTTAAAGTTATACATTAATGTTCTTCTATCCGGTGTATATAGGCTGTGCATTCCTTGCAGGCCTACTAGTGCAATAGTGGTTGGTCACTTCACCATGTTCTCTCACTAATGTCATAAGCTCGTGTTTGCTCGGGCCTCCTCAAAAGCTCTCCTCTATTGCTGCTTGTTGTTCATCATCACTCCCCATCTTTCGATCCCTGCAGTCTTGATGTTCTCGACAATTTGGTCCTCCCACCTTGCTTTTGGTCTTCCTCTTGGTCTATCTCCAATAGGTTTCCAGTTTGTGATTATCTTAAGCATTGATCTTTCTCCTTTTCGGGTTTTGCGGCCATATCATTGCATTCCCTGTGACTTCATTATGCTGATTATATATTCACCTCCTAGTATTCTATCAATCTCGAAATTGCTAGTCTTCTGTATTCCCCGTCATTGCCTCTTTTTCCTACGTATATTTTCCTTATGGTTTTCCTTTCAAATCTTCTTAATTTATCCTCTTCCTTTCCCGCTAAGCACATAGTTTCCGCTGCATACGTTGCTATCGGTTTTATTACCCCACGATATACCCTCAGATGTGTACCCTTACTTATTATTCTTTTGTCATTAGCGTTTTGTATTTGTAAAATGCGCTATACCCTGCTTGTAGTTTTTGGTCGATTGGCATATTACCCTCATTTCTGTCACTCCAAAGTACCTAAAGGTTTAAACATTTCTAAATCTATATTCTTCCAGATAAAATACACCTGGCGCGCCAGGTCTATTTTATCTTCTGGTCGCATCTTCCTGGTTGTTTCCATATACTTGTTTTTTTTCTGGTTTACTTCAATCATTCGATTACGTGCTTCGTCATTAATATTTGCTATTGCTTTCTCCAGAGTTCTCTTGCCTCATGCAACTATCGCCAGGTTATCTGGTTTGGATAAAGCCGGCAGAATACTAATCCTGGGATGATTATCAAGACAGAATCAGCCTTTTTGTATGTAGGAGTAATTTCTAAAAATTTTTAACTTGAAGGCAATACTCCTTTGTCAAATGAGTAAGTTACATATTACATAAATTAAATAGGTCAATTCACGGTTTAGCGTTACTACTGGAGATTACAAATTTGTTTCCGGAATACGTATACAGTTTGTCGATGTCGCGTGTTTCTGAAATTTGTTGTGTGGGTTACGTACCACAGTTTCTAAGACGATAATAAGATGTCTATGTCAATGGTGTAAGATAAGCATATGTGATCTGGAAGGAAGAATAGAGAAAGCGTGTGCCTCTTAGCGTTTTTAAGGTACACAAGATGAGCGTTTTTTTATCTTATAAATATCCTTGAAATAAACAGAAGAAGGTTACGGTTTTTATTGATAGAGAAATAACAGGTAGAGAATTACTTATTTTTAGTTTATCTTTAAATCAATACATCTATCTTAAGCATGTGTTCTTAGCTACTAACTCACAGTCACATATACGGTGTTAGCTATTTATCCTCTTGAACAAAAGAACTGTAATTACATAAACAACCTTATTTTAAACAACTTCTTCGTGTAATTATAGTCACTAACTTAATGAACTTCTATCTACAGAAGCTGAGATTTCCTATTATTCCTTCTTTTATGCAATAATCGTAAAAGTTTACCAACCCTACTAGAACAATAGCCGCTTTCAAGCTCGGATTTTCTTTTGAATTGGACAATTTTGCTTTTGTATTAAGTGTTTTTCTCAAATTTATTTGAGCCAATGGTGAGGGGTTAAAATTAACACGTTAACACAATGATCTTCATAATCTCCGCTATGCGACAGCTCTTGTTGCAACGGTGCTATATTACGGATTAAAATATTACGTTGCGTTAAATTCCGCAAATAAATGGGGAAATGTGAATTACCTTCCACCGTTTCGGGTTTCGTTAATCCAAGTGCTCATAAAACAAAGGAATTCGAGTGCGTTTCATTGAAAAAACGGTATCATTTCCATTGGAAAGCCTCGATAAAGGAGATTAGTAAACGTACGGGTAAGTTTACAATTAAAATTGAAAAGAAAATGATATTCGTTTTCTTTGGCGGTTCATATTGCCAATGCGCAGAGGATTTGGCGTCTTATACTTGAATTCTTTACCGGTTATTGCAGTCGATCTACTTTAATTTCGAAATTTATCTTCTTGGGAATGAATTTTAATCTCGAGTCGGTTTTATTTCCATCTAATTTCGCTTGTTTTCCAGTCTGGATCAGATAACCCTCCCTAATAAATTTTACTCACCAACAGGAGTGCCCTCGTTCTTATCTAAGCAACCGATTCTCTTTTCTCTGTGTAAACAACAGTTCCCGAACGTTTAGTATTTCTTCCCAACAATGGTAATTATTTATTAGTTATTATTTAATTGTATTTGTTTTCATGATTAGTAGAATTAAGAAATGTTTTGCCTATTTTTATAAAGATACTACCTCAAAAGATATAGTATTTAAAAAGTATATAATATACTTCTGGGATCACACAACACGTCTGATTGTATAGTTCCAGGCAGTCCTCACGTACAGACAGCTGTTAAATATATTTTTTATATACTTCATCTTTTGAACATACCTCAACTTTAGCGTTGCAATATAATTTTTCATTTAAGCACTTGATGTCCTTTTCAATCATTAAGATAATACTTATTGGAACTTATTAACCATCATAGAATTTTACTCGAACTAGCAATAATATTTATTTGCAGTTCTCAACTGCAAGTGTTTGTCTTTCAAACCTTGGGAATATTATTGTCGTATATTCGTATGGTTATCGTCCCATGTGCATATATACAGAGAGTTAGTTTATGCAATTAGCTCATATTCTGTGATCAAATTAATTCAAAAAATTCAGTTTTAGAATCTCAGTATTTATTATAACTTCAGGAGACACTTACTAATAAATTGGTAAATTTATTAGTAAGTATAGTAAATTATTGGTAAACAGTAGCAATGTCATTAAATCAATTTCATCGAATCTTAACAATGGATAATGCTTACCATTTACTGTGATTTCTGAATCGCCAATATAGTTTTGACAAAAATAATTCCACCGCATCATAAACCACAAGTTCGTTTGTTCACATGGACAACTCTATTTCAAAGCCCTTTTTAACTACTAGCAAAATCAATTTCTAGTTTTTCTAAAGCTCATTTAGCAAATTTATGATACTTGCAATGGCGCAATAGTCTGGTAGCTTTCGCTTTTGGGCCAACATAACCTTACAAACCCTCATAACGTCTTATAAGTTTACACCAGTAAACTTATGCTTTAAAAAAAAGGCCACCTGTTATTTTTGAAACGCAAAATGTTTAAGAACAAGAAGCTGTCACTAAATTTGCAATGTCCACAACACTATCTCGTACAGCAGCATACTTTTTTTGCATTCCTTGCATTTAGACGTCTTGTTAGTGGTGTCCCTCTGTAAAAAATCAAATTTCTTGTCACGTTTTTTTCAAGGATTCAACATATAGCAGGCACAATAGATTGATTACGCCAACTTTAATTTTCAGTAAGTATATGTTACATTAGAGAGTTATCACAATTCTTACGCTAACGTAAACGGCGACATTAACCTTAATTTGGCCGAAGGCGCGTGCGCAGAAAATACCGTAACGCTAAATATTTATCGAACCCCTGTATATATTTATTCACTACGCCAACTTAAAATAGATGAATGTAAGTATACAGGCTAATTACATTTCATGTCATTTCATATTATTTTATGTCATTTGATGTCACTTCATGTCAATTAACATGTCAATTAACAGAGCTTAAATAAACTTGCCTGCTGTAACAACTTTAAAGTTAGGGTTTTCTTTAATCCTTGGGGCTCGTGATGTTAATGTTAGCGTTTACCTATCGTAACGAATATAATATCTAAAAGTACAGTATGGCTCGAAATAAACAGTACTTTTATTTTCTTAACATCTTATTTAGATTAGATATTTAGATTTATGTTCTAAATGTGCACCTCCTCGTTCAAGACAAACTTCATAACAAAGTTTCAAATTGGTCGTCATGTTACCGAATAAGGGTTGTCTCAGTTGTGCGAAAAAGACTCAAATGGCATCCTTTAATTCATCGATGGTATGTGGTGAACTGGCAAGGGTCTGGCGAATGTGAAGGATAAGGGAAGCCAGTAAATCGTGAAATGAGTTTGGTTTGTCCCTGAAGAAATTGACGAAGTGCGGCAGCAGTATGACAAGTTTCCCGGTCCTGCTGAAAATCTTGGTCTCGAAATGCCAAATTACGTGCACCACAGAATCGACGTAGATCGGGGATAAAGCGTATTAAAATTAGTATATACCGCTGTTGATTAAGTGTGACTTGTCTACCATTCTCTTCGATAAAGTACGGACTAATGATTTCGTGTCCCGAAATTGCATACCAGACACTCACCTTTGCACTATGTAAAGGAACTTCTTGAACCTCATGACAAATCCCAGAAATCGATTTGTGCGCCGATTCACATGGCCCGGCAAATGAAAATGCGCTTCGTCTGAAAACCATATTTTTTCATAAATTTTGGATTTTCATATTATAACGCGAGAATTCTGGCGCAATATTCCACTCTACTACTGCGATAATCCCGAGGATGTAACTGTTGGTATACCTGATTCACATAGAAAAATGCACACAGCTCCTTCGGGATTCCTTGCAAGGAAGTTCTCTTTACACCAAGTTGCAACGCAGTCTTTCGCTGGCTGACTTTTGGATTTTCTAAGATCTACTCAAAACGCGTTGATAGGTATTTTGGATGTTAACGGGACGGCCCCGTCTTTATTTTTCGTTGGCACAATACACTGTCAGTATTTCTGAACTTTTCAAAAACCTTTAAAATCGGAGAACTTTTATTAAACTTGTGTTGTGTGAATTTATCACATACGTTTGGCAGACTTGTACAGTTGAGTATGATTTCGTATGAGCCAAAATATTGCTGAATCAGAAAAACCTTCGCCTCTGTATAATTTTTAACAATTAGGCACTACTATTTAATTGCTTAATGTTTACTTGACAGGTCAATACTATCTAACGTGGGTATGACAACGCGCCCATAGGGATATGCTTGAAATATTACGTAATAGCTGAGTTTCATTTCCCACGTAATGTGTTCTAAATATGTAAACCAAAATGTAGTAATACCAAATGTATAAATTACATCTAAATGTAAAGACTGCAAAGACTGTTGGGCAGTATAGGAAACACGCTGTATCGCATCACTCCTCACCTCGCAATAAATTAATTAATTCGGGACACGTGTTTCGTGGATACGTGAACTCTCATCAACCGCATGACCGAATTCGGTCATGTCCCGTATTAACCCAATTTTTGTGAGGTGAGGAGTGATCGTATACATCGTGCTAACTTCTATGTACAACACAAATGAATATTTACGTGAACATTCCTCTATAAAGTATGTACATAAATTATCATGAACCATCAGATCGTCGTATAAAAGCTAATTTAGACAGACAAACATGATAAACATGCCAACCTATGATACAGCTACATTTACACTACGCGACTCGCCTCCATAGCACTTTAATCATATCTGAACCGCAAGGGATAGTTTAACGCAATGCCGTCTTGATATTAACAAATGTTCCCATAATTAGGATATATGAGACGGAGTAAGAACATTTTCTTGACATTTCTCTCGTCGCTAAAATAAAGTGTTATAAATGGTGTATCTCCCAACAAGCTCAGGTTATAAAATAAAGAGTCACGTAATCAACAGACATCCTGGACTGGCTTTGATAAACGGGTTCACACTTCTTCGGTTATTTAGCGGAATGTTTAAAAAAATTATATGCTTATTTTTTACAGTCGCTTTTCTCTCTGAATAGTGCTATGTTGAAAATGTTTTAGCTCCCTATAAACTATATATAAATATAATAAAATAAGTAAGCAATAGGTTGAGTTAAAGTTAATGAATTAAATAATATTTATGGAAGGTGCATTCCAAAATATGTATTTATTTTCCTAAATAGGCAGATTTAAAGGAAATCGTCTTTATGCAGAAAATTACACTACCTACCTGTAACCACGTGGTCGCACTTTTGTAGATATTCATATTTGCTAAAACTGAAAACATTTGAAAACCTGTGAGAATGGGAACGTATTCAATCCCATCGATTGACAACCAGGGATTAGTGCCTGAAAAATTGCCACTGAAACGCAAAACTGCGTGGAAGATTCCGAAAGACTATCAGCTTTGTCTGTATTATATAATGTAGGTATACAAGAAATGATACCATAAGATCATTTTGGGACTGGCTCCTACAGGTATGAACTGATAATGTTGAGCTTTTTTCATTAATTGTGCTCACTGAGGAAGCAAAATTTTTACCGGGTGCCATCGTAACACGTACGAGTATTGTGCGGAACGCAATAAAGTTACTTAGGTGTGGGTTCCCGGGCATTCGGAAAACGTGGGCAATCAAAAGCCGATGAGCTCGCGAAGATAGGATTATCGTCTATATACGCGGGCCCAAATCCTGCCCTGGGAGTGTCTAAAAGCACAGTACGAGGGCAGATACAACATAAACAATACTGGGACAATACAACCAGAGAAAGTCATGGCAAAACCTTTATTAAGAAGCCATGAGTAAAAAAGGCTGACGAACTACTAAATCTTAGTAGGAATCACCTTCGCACAGTAATAAGTCTCCTGACAGGACATTGCCCACTGAAAGAACACCTACAGAAAATTGGGGTTGACCTTCAGGGCCAAAGCTGTAGACTGTGTGAAGGGGAAGCCGCATACCACATCTTATATGAACGCATGGCCTTGTACCGTAGCAGACAGGTAATCTTTGGGAAACCAAAAATAAACCCACAACACTACAGACCAACCGGCCAAGAACATGTAGAGATTGGTAGAGGGCAAGAAGATCTAGGAATGGGGGGTATAGGGCAAAAGTGGGAGATTAATACAAAAAGACTGAAGCATTATGTCAGACGACTCCCATAAGGACAAAAAAAGATGAAACATGAAATTCTTGACGACTCATTAATTGGTCTTTTTTCTTCTTAGACTTAATGATGCAGAATATAGTGAAATTTTGGAACAGCGACCTGATGCTTGATACTTGACACTTGTTGTTGCGCTGTCGTCGGCTAGGTGCGATTTTACTGCGGCCCCTAGGTCCTATTGTAGAGCGGATGGCATCCTAGAGCCTATCAAACAAGTTCAAGTTCTTAAAGTAGCTCAGAATCTTGTTCAATTAGGTCACCCAGGGAAGTAACTGCCTTCCCAAAGATTGAGCACCTGATGCGGGTGATCGCAGGACAATTGCACATAACATACTCTACCGTTTCCGCGTCCTCAGTACACACTCGACTTTACGAATTGATAGAATATAAGTCCATAATACGACAAAAAATGTAATTCATGCATGTCGGGGTCTCAGCACATTTTAGCATCTTAGCCTGGCAATTCTTGGATAGAACTGATTCTGGCTGTTGACTAGGGCGAGGAGGAGTTCAACAATGGTTGGTTCACCCAATCCAAATTTAGATTTCTCTCTTTGGAGTAATGGAATATAATGTCTTCCGAATCGCATTATTAATGTTTTCACT
Source organism: Osmoderma eremita (assembly GCA_031763485.1). NCBI lineage: Eukaryota > Metazoa > Arthropoda > Insecta > Coleoptera > Scarabaeidae > Osmoderma > Osmoderma eremita. The sequence goes on from JARFOC010000097.1 coordinate 342,911, forward strand.
TTTGTAAGGAATGACCCAAGAACGCGTCAGTCAATTTATGAAGGTCCGATTGGAAGCATGTATGCTTGCTGTCAACGATCTGTAGTTCCTTTAATCATTTTCTGTAAGGCTTTAGATTTCATATCACGATTAATATATTTAAACAAATATGTTTTATTTCAGGCAGCGATAACATCATAAATATGTTTAAGCAGTGACATTTTTTCCTAAAATATTAATAGAAATTACATGCTCAAAATTTTGGCACATACTTTGGATACGCCTTGTAGATTAACCTCTTAAATGTAATAATAACGAACATTGAGCTGTGAATTCACATTTTATTCAACGGTGTATGTACGTATATCCTTAATTAGGTTGAATTCGTTTGTTATTTTCTTAGTAAGCAAAATACCTTTGACAAATACTGAACTCGTAATTAATTTAATTGTTTACCCGGAACCGGAATCTCGTTACCACTTGATAAAGATTCTCAACATATTTTGGGGCCATTTTATTGATACATAAAAGTGAACGTAGGCTATTACAGTTAATTAATTACTCGGACAACGAGGGTGAACAAACACGTTGTGTTAGTTTTGTTTTAAAGTATTTATATCACATTGTTTGGAAGTATTTTCCATTCAGCTTTATATATTTTTTAGATATTGACTGAAATGAAAAATAATATAATGTTGATTAAATAAGTACACAAAAATTACTACAGTTACGCTCTCTTCTGAAATACGTAGAATTTAGTCGAATACTTCATTTATCTAACTAAAGCATTTCATCGCAAACAATTTCCTCGATTTCGTCCCCGAAGCCATAGGGAAAAGGAGAAGGCGCTGATTAAAGAGATTTGAGTATCAATCACATTCAATAAATTTCACACCTATTGTACTTCTTTCGCGCCCTCCCGCTCATTCTATCCGCAAAATCTTCCCCACCGCTTTCACGTCGACATAAATTTAAATCTACTTTGGCCAAGTAATTGCATTGTATAAATCCTAAGCAGCCCTTCTGCGATGCTCCGCTCGACCCTAAAAAGTACTCCCGCACCACCGGCCGCGCCCTTCTTTCGTATATACAGGGAATGTTGAGTTAAAAAAGACGAAATAGTGGAAATTGTGTTGTAATCCTATAATTTGTGTGCGTTTACGTTTTGGTGCAGTATCTGAAACTGATTTCTTATTTGAGTTCATTATTAATTACAGAACAACAATAAAAAAATTATATTTAGATTTACTCAAGAATCTCCTCTTGTGGTAAGACGCAAAAATATCCAATCAATGCAAACACATATGAGTCCAAGAGGAAATAACTTGTCAATCAATACACCTTTCATAGATAGTTGGATAAATGCGTGTTCAAATTTTACAGCCTCAGTTACATTTTGTAGCACATGACCGGTTTATGAAATGTAAGTATATGAATCGATAAAATACTGCGACATCTAAAGCAAATATGTTTTTGAGAAACTCAATATTTTATGTTGATAAAGTCTGTATATTAATATGACGCGTATTCTCATTGCTATATTTTCTTTCATTTTTAGTATCCACGGCCACGCTTTTTGCAAAAAAAAACAAATAAAGGTATACGAAAGGAAAGGTACAGAAGAATAAACTTTTCTTTGAGTATTTCTTTAGTATTCCAAAACTTACAGCATATAGAAACAATAATAAACAACACGATCTTTGCTGATTTATAAGTGTGATTGATATAAAACTAAGTAACTGATAAACTAAGTACAAAGCTACAACAGTTCATTGTTTGAAATACCGCAACTATAAACGTAAATAACTACACAATACTTAGTAAGCATAAGAAGAGTATTTACAAAAAATAGCAATTTAACACATAGGCAGCGGAAATTGTCACGCATTGTTTCCACTAAATCTTCGTAATTGCATGCTTTATTGTTTCCAAGAAAATCGTTGACAACCTTCGTGAATGAAGACCTCTTTAGCAATTTCATTGATAGCGTTCATGAAATTTGGATCTCTTATTAAAGTTCTAATTTGCGGTACATCGAATACACGGCTTTATTTTTTTCGCAACTAAGTTGTGGTAAGTTTTTAAAATGTTTTGGAAGCAATCGTCTCGGGCCTAAAACTATTGCTTCATAAGACCCAATTTGATTTGGGGAGGGGGAAAATGTTTTTTTCTCTGCCGATTAATGGTTGGTTTATAAAATTTCTTTGACTAACGTCTAAGGGTATGAGGCCAGTGATTTCGACTCCATTGCTAGTTTCTTGTTCGACTATCCCCGAGACATAGAAACTATGGGAACTTTATGGATACTCTTTGAAATCTAACTAAAAAGTTTACCACTTCAAAATCCACATAGATGGTCCAATTATGGTCTGTATGTTTTAATAACTTCAAAACCTTTTTAATGTCTTCATATGTTTCCCTTAAGTAGACTCAAGAATCAATAAGAATTGAACAACACATATTTACATTGTATAGCAAGACGCACTTGAAATTTCTGTTTGAACTATCGATAAATAAATGCCACTCATATGGGGTGATATTGTGTAAGTCCCATTTTAGTTGGCAATCCTTACACATTATTACCGTAAACAAACCCACATTGGTGGGTAAAATATTGTATAAGCAGTTCGGATAATTCCTTTGATAGACCCAAATCTCTTATTACGTCATTCAATCCCGCTTGAGTAAAACTTTGTGGTCCGTTGAGGTAGAAATTAAATCTTCATTGTCAAAATCAACATCCAGATCTTGCTCCTCAAGAACGTCTGACATATCCTGATCGTCCTTATCCTCAAGTGAAGGAAACTCTTCATAAACTGGCACAGAGGTCTCATCGGATGAGGCACCGGTCGAATAGCTAAGTCCAGATTTGGATACACAATTCTATTCCCATTTTTCTTATTATAACCCGAAGTCTGAACTAACCAAAGTAGCTATCATCGACTTGGCTATTCGGTTCACCCCAGATCATTGCAACGCCAAACGCTATTTTTTAGCGTTTTCCCTTGCTCCGCTCTCGTAAATTTTTCACACATAGTTTACACACTTTATGAGGAGCCCACAACTGTTCTTGATCTGCAAAGTAAGCCAAATACAACTTCTTAACGAATACCCTGATATTTAGTAATTGACATTACCTTAATATACTTGGTTTTCATTTAAAATTGTTTAGAGAACGTAAGTAGGTGTTACTGGGGCAGAGTTATTATAATCACATTATTCTAATGACCTAAATGTATTTGGAATGTCTTTCAACACGAACTTAAGCATTTATATTTATTAGCGATATTCAAAGTTTGCAAATGAGCAAAACGAAAATTCCATAGAGGATAAACCTGATGCGATAGTGAAAAATGGTTTTGATATTTCAATTCACCGTCCAACATTATTTAAGAACAGATGTCAGATTAAAATCAGCAGAAAAAGAATGATTGTGGGTCTGGTAATAAGACAAAGTAAAGTAGTTTGCTCCTAATGAACTTTTTAATAAAATAAAATACATGAGTGGACCAGAAATATTTGTCGTATGCTTCGGAATTATGACCTTCTATAACAAGAATCACAAACAAAGTAGAACTGTAGAAATGGATAACAATTATGAGAAGGTGGATCTAACTAACAGGAATGGCTCGAGTTCGAATTGAAGAAATATAAAAAAATATGAAGGTAACGTCCACCATCACAAAAAGGTTAGAAAACAAATCTCTTTGATCGTCTACCAGAAGGCAGAGGACCAAAAAGAATTTTAGAATGGCAACCTCCCAGAAGCAGAAAACCAGCACTAAAATGACATTTTTTAACCAAATTGACTGTAAGTTCAATGACAAATGGGAACTTACAAGCAAAACCGAGATTTATGGATGATGAAAGCAGTCTCCTATGGAAGAAAACGGAGAGTAGGTAGAAATTACTACGTATGCAGGAAGGGGTTAAAAATAGATTTCACATGTGGTATATAAATTGGAAAATCATAATTTGTTTTACTACTTACTTAATTTTTCTTTAATAGAATAGGAAGAATTGATATTACGTTGTGTTTGTATAACGAAATGAGAAAGGTATTAAAGTTCACAAATAGAAACGCTGGCTGTGGTTCCGACGATATTTAGCTCAACAGCGCTGTTTGTTGGCGAAACGTGGCGCAGAAAATGTAGTAATAAGAGAACCATGATCAGGAAGATCGTAGGAGAAAGAAAACAGACGAAGATCCCGTGTGTGAATGGTACGATATCTGCTAAGAACCAAAGATAGACGTGGTAGTTAAATCTGGAAGACTACAATGGCTAGGTCATATAGAGAATATGGGGCAATATCGAACAGTGAAGGAGATGGGCTGGAAAGTACTAGACCAAGAAAAAGGTAAGGAGGGTCAGTATTAACAGAATTTGGAGTAGAAGACGTAAAGAGTCGGAGGGACAGGGACAAGTACAGCAATTTATGGAAAAGAATTAATAAGCTATGGACCTGTTAAGAGATTTATTATATACATCATCATTTTATTTATTCTAATAGTAGAAGTACTCTTCGAAAATAAGGTTTTATGATATCAACGTATGTATGTATATTTATTATACGAAAATAGTAAATTTCCAAGGTTTCTGTCACTTCAATTAAATAATCTGCCAAAGTAAAAATGCTCCATGCCGTTTCAGTTCACCTTTTCTGCTGAAGTTGACAACTTTGTCGTTTCTAGTTTTTATATATTTGTGCGATGTGGGGTAAATTTAAGGGTTTTCTAAAACGTGGCATGAAAGGTAATTCAGTCTAAAGCGTTATTTTACCTAAACAACTATCATCATCATCTATCAGTTTCCATTACAATACATTCTGAATATTTTATACAAAAAATACATTATAGTGAACGTTGGACCATAGACCATACACTTATCTTAAATAAACCGACTCAATCTACCGCGACACGCCCTGTATATAAAGCACGTAAAACTGCGTATCGGCAACGACCCCTACCCAAATTCGAAACGGCCCCTACCCGAGCCATCGGCGTATATATTATCAACGCTTTTTCATTTTCTCTCCTCCTTCGAGATGAGTCCGTAAGTGAGAAATGCAGTTGGCGTTATATTCTTTTTCGTATACGACTTATTGTCAAATCCTCAGATCCGCTTCCGCTCCCCGGTATTCTTTGCTTGTTTCTCGGATCGACAATGGAAGAAGGGGATGGTTCGCGCGCACTACTCGTGGGTACTTTTATTTTATGTGCAAATCTTGCAGATTTTCCGATGGGAAATTTATTCGCTGATTCGATGTTTCGCATCGCGAGTCCAAGCGGGAAAGGATGTACTTCGCCTGTCGAGACGACTGCCAAACGCAAGCGGCTTGAAGGAGAGGGTTACACATATTAAAGGTAAATGTTTGGCTTCCGTCGATTGGCCCCGTTCAATGGAAAGACTAGACAAGTTGAACAAATACTTTCTTTTTTTATGTTTTTTTCCATCTGCTTCAATTAAAAATTGAAAATGCTTTGTTGCTGTATTGTTTTGGAGATACATATGTAACTACATCCAGACATGATTAGAAGGGTACAGTTGTGTATTGATCCAACAGACGGAAAAAGATTGATCAATACAGACACTTGTATACAATTCTGCGATTATTTCAAAATGAAAAAGAATGGTTAATTACCGTATTTATTCTAATTGGCGCCGCTATTCCAATAACCGTCGCATTCTAATAGACGCCCCAAGAAAATAATGCCGAATGAAATAAGCACCGCACTCTAATAAATGCCGTATCTTTATGCGAAGTGCCCACAATCAACGTGATCAGATTGAATTCCGTGTATGATACTTAAAACGATGTTATTTTGTATCAAAACTAAGTTGCAATACAATTGTTTTGAGATGGATAGCAAAAGACTAAAAATGAGGATTTGGTTTGATTCGAAATAAACGCCGCACTCTAATAACTGCGCAAAGGTAGATGCCCTAAATGATTAAACTCCGAGGCGCCTATAGAATAAATACAGCACATAAATTAGACTTAAAATTTTTATGTTCTAACTATGACTAAGAAATTGGGATTGGAAGTCGTGCAAATCTAAAATACATTTGCTTTATATGTGTATTTAAAATCTGCCTCCTAAAATTTTCAATGGGTTTTAAAATTATATAAAATAGGCAGTAAGTAATGTTGCATCTCCTGCCCAATTGCATAACTTTTATTTTGGAAATGTAACCAGTAGAAAATTAATAAAAAGTATTGGAAAAATTGTTACTATATCTATGCGGTAATTATACAATGAGTGTCTATGTCTTCTAAAGTCTTCTTCACTATTGTTTTAATGTACTAGAGGTTTTCAGAAACAAATATTCTATTCAAGTCTTCGATCATGTCAGAACTGGTCATTGTGGTAGGAGTAGGAAAAACGATTTTTTCTTTATATATTTACATTTTAAGGGCTTCATTGTCCATGTCCATAAATAGAACATAATAAATGTGGCAACAGGAGAGATACTTCAGGGAATTTTATCCAAACTATTTTCAAAATTACAAAACGCATCGAAAATATCACAAATTGCGCATACTTTTTACCCTATGCCTTCCTAACATGGCGATACCACGTTGTCATGCTGTCAATCATTTTGGAAGACGTATTTAATATACATGTAATCTAGAAAAAAACATTCTGATCACCAGGTGCAACGCATAAGCATAAATGGTGACATAAATGAGTTAGGAGATAATCTTTACAATATCTTGTAATCCTCAATAGAAGCTACAGGGTTGGCCACAAATTTTTGCAAATGGAAAACTGCTTTTGCAGAGAGAGGTACACGAGCGGTGGTGTCCAAATAAACATTATTATTATTAAATGCAATGGGCCGCATCCCAGGTGAACAACGGGCTTCATCTGTAACACTTTTACAGAAATATCGATTCTTATATAGCTGCACAGGGCCTAAATCCGTTACAGTACGATTTACACGAGATTCGTCATTCCTAGTGTCAACTTAATTAAATTATTCTTCAGGTAATTCGAACAGACTGGTTCTACTAATAAATCGAAAACTATAATGCATGAAACAAAATATTCGTGGTGAGGTATCCGCTATTCCTCTCACCATGTGTTTTTCAAAAACCTGCCACCTGCTCGGTTGCAAGAGTACCAATGATTTAGGTGGTTATCTTCACAATATTGTTTTTAAAAAGAAATCTGCCGAATATTTCTATTCTGTTAAATAAAACCCACATGGGATGACTTAACAACTTTTTGTTTCTTTTTGATTTTCAGAAATGAAAAAATTAAGATGATGCTAAGGCCAACCTTTTTACGTTATATTCTTCACAAGGTCATCAGCGAACTAACACGGACTACTGGCAATTTCGGTAAAATTGTGAGGGTGTTTTAATTTTGTTCTACTATTTCGAACCAGTGTCTTCAATTACTTTCTATTTTAGTTTTCATGGGGGAGTACAACCATTAATTAAAGTTTGTGCATGTATATTGCAAATAACACCCAAAAGTTCCAAGTCTCATAGGTTATTTTCAAACTTATTGTACAGTAATGCAAATAAGATTTCTAAGAGGACAAAGAAAATGAGAATGTGGTAGTTCTTACCATTGTAGAACGACGGGTTCAGATCAGATACGTTTTCATCAAAAATTCGTATTTTCCTCTTTTACCAAAGATAAATGTTTCATGGGATCAGCGTCGAAGAAATAAACTTTGACGAAACATCGGAAAACCTACGAACATTTCAGCATTGATTTTTGCATTACCATATTTTCCTATGCGATATTTTTCGATGAAACTGAATATTGTTATCGGACAATCGGATTATTCGCGTTCGAAGGAAAACGGAGGGACGCAAAAGAAAGACGGCAGAGCCGTAAAAAGGGCTTCCCAGAGATTCCATTGATTTAACATTTATATAGGTGAATGATATTCCCATCTGATCCGGCACGGAAGGCATAACAAAATGACCGGCCACGCGAGCACTGCGGGCGAATTTTTTCCCGACACACGACACTTTATCATGGAATATTTCGCACAATTGCTTTTCCCCAACATTGCTAAGCGTTTTCCGCACGATAGACTTCGGTTTTCCTCCTTTTCGGGTACCTTAAAGTGCCGCGTTGCTCGCCTGTAACTCACATGTTTATTATACGTAAATATGTAGTGTAAAATATCTGTTACATAAACTAGATTCCGAATATCCTACAGGGTTCACAGCCCTTTGTAAACTGTAGGACAAGAGATAGGAAATACGTGACACGTGTTATGTTTTGTACAAAAGGGAACTCTTTAAGAAGAAATTTATTAAATTGAAATAGCTGTGGAAAACGCCGATAAAGTTTTTAAAAGTTCTATAGCTTTGATAGCTAGAAAGAAAGGCAAAGTAACAACGTACCGCGAAGATGGAAGCGAGGTTACTATAAAAATTTTAACATGGGGTCGACGTAAGAACTACGTTAGTTGAAAGGAGTTAGTAAAAGAGTAAGAATTATGCGAGCTGCAGTACTTCGCATACGCATGTGCACTGGAATAGAAATAATAGCATAGAGAGCTTAGGTCTGTTAGATGTATATGTTAGTAGATATATATTGCTGTGTTTCCAAATACCAATAATATACTTTATTAATGAATTTTGAATAATAATGATAATTACAAACTTAGGTTCAGTTGTACATGTC
>JARFOC010000097.1:351645-395274 GCA_031763485.1 Osmoderma eremita
CAGATCCGTTAATATTACCACGAAATTATTCCCCATCTTGGTAGTAATATGGTAATAGGAACGTTCTTTTTACGTTCCCATGGTATGTCGCGAGGCTTCAGTCATTTTAATAGTCGTAATTACGTTCCCAGATACCTATTGTGCTAGTTGCGATATACTTCAATTAAACAGGTGAATCTGTGAAAAAGATATACTACAGAATATTATGAACATTCGATCTGATATAACAGCAGTGATCATCGCATACCTAGTTTTCTCGTGCGTGATTGTGCCGATGTAATTACTTTGTCATTATTGATCGTCTTTAACTTAATTGTCATGCATCTACGTTCCCCGACATCTGGATAATCAGCAAGATTATACCTGTTTTCAAAAACAGAGATCGGGCTCAAGTGAACATCTACAAACTCATTAGTTTGATTTCAAATTTTGCTAACGTTTTGCAGCATATAATCTACAACAATATCCACTCGAGCATACTTCCATTTATCGCTAATCGTCTCGTCAGCATGGATTTTAGATCGGCAGATCCTCAACTACAAAGTTGGCATGCATCACGAAAAAAGAACAACTGGATGTTATATATGCGAATTTTAGGCGAGGATTCCACCTATCCAAAGTTGATGGTTTTGAATTTAGTCCTCCTTACCAGTTCAATATAAAAAATTCGTATTTTATAATGGCTTTTCCTCGGAGCTATTTCTCCTACAGTCTAACGTTTCGCAGGGTTCCAATTCGGGTCCTCTGCTTTTCAACATTTATGAAAATGATCTACTGACTTGCTTAACTTGTAAATTCTTAGGTTACGCTGATAACCCAAAGATTTACAATACAATCAATATTCCTGATGATAGCGGGTAGCTAATAGGAAATAATAGGAAACTGGTGTTGTATCCAAAATAAGATTTCTTGAAACTTGAAATAAGTGCTGCGTAGTAATACTCACCAAAATAGCCAACCCAGAAACTAAATAAAGTTTCTTTAGAAAGATTAACAAAAATAGATTCTACTGTTGTTTGTATGCAATGAAAAATATTCCAAACAATAAAATTATGTACCAACTAGCGGAAAACAATTACAACTCAATAATAAACGAATCAAATTTCGAGAACTATCTTCATAGGCATCGATTGCATGAAACTTTAATAAAGCAACCCTGAGCCGCCCCTATTTTTCCACGAACCTTCCCGGTGTACATGTACCCCTTAACATACTTTATAAGCCGTTAAGAGATTGAGTACCAAGTAGCATCAAAATAACGAAACAAAATTATTGTAAAAGCGCATAAATGGGCTATAAAACAAACTGCAATTATTACAACTAGAAGCTAAAGAACTTGTAGCTTTTTAATTTGGTCATCATACAGTCTGTCTCGCAAGATCGCATGTGTAAACAGCCTACGTACTTTTAAGCTCAAACAATAGCTTGTATTTAATCCACTTACAGGCACTTAAGAGACTCATTTAACAATTTTTTTGTTTGGCAAAAGAATTACACCGAAGTTCTACAAAAAATTGGCACTTTTATATTGATCTGCCTTTTTATGCATACATATATTTATCGAGAGGTTTGAAAATGTAAATAACGTTTGTTTATCATCCATTACCACCAGCCACAGTAATCACGATTGAGATTCGACCTTGGTTGGTGCCTAGTCTGGACTGTAATTATTGTGCGCACGAACAATTATCATATATGACCCACACTTGAAGAGCTCAATATTTTTAACTTCGCCATTCATTGATTTTTTTTTCAGGACCTTTCCGGCGGTAAATTTTCTTTTAGAGTCCATAACTTCGCTACTGTTATATTTGAATTTTATGTTTGTACAGTGGTGTTAACATTGTTTTTTAATCTTGTAAAGCTTTCACGGTCAGTTAGTCTATCCACAATCTAAATGCAGTTCCCGCCTATTACGTCATTGTCCGATAGCTCGTAAACCGCTTTTAAAAAAATTAAAGCCATGAATTTTACAGCCCTACTATGCTACAGAGTCGTATTACAATATCGCGTGCGGTCTACTCCACTATAGTATTCCGTCGTGGGGGCATATAATTATTAGCTAGAGAGAGAGTGGGTGGCCAGTTATACTTAGGGAGGTAGTGACGCTAGGGAGAGGAGAGGGGATCTCCCACACCCCGGCAAAAAACGCCAACGCGCATCAGCCACCCACATATGTACCTTCGTCCATTTCTCTTCGCCGTTTCCTATTTATTTATTAGTTTATCGATAACGTTTTTCCACCCAATTCAGTTGGTTTGCTCCGAAAAACCTCTGTCGTGTACTTTTTGTGCGTTCAGCATTATGTATCTATCCCCGCATCACGTGACATAGCGACGAGTTTTCGTACGTATATTCGATCGATTGTCGTCCAGTCACCCTTGTATGTTATTTTCCGATATTTAGGGGTTGCTTTCAAAATCTATTTTTGTAAGGGGAAAGCTGAGATATATATATTTTGATGATTTAACATGCAAACGCAGGGATTGATCTCGTCTCCTCGAGATAAGGAATAAAATTGATTTTGGAAATGTTTGAAAGGAAATGAAATGATTTTTAAATCTGTGACGTCTGGTATTTGAATTGAAGAATAACTAGGTTTTGAAAATGACAAAACTGTTACTACATTTTTGATTTTCCATTCCTCGATTTGTAATTTGACCGAAATCTATTTTTAACCATTTTAGTCAGGACTTTCTTTAGCTCCATTCGGTTTAGGGCACTGACGTCCAATGGTTTTTTTATATGGGGGCCAAAGCTGCTGATTAATTTTTATAAAATTACAAGCAACAGTAACAAAAAGTAAACCCTATGGCCAGGCCCTCAGGATCAATTTTTGGGCCACTCCTATTCGATGTATGCTTTTGTAAACAATCCACCATATTTTCATACTAATGTCGCAGTCTCGGGGGATACACGCTACGTATTGACATTGAGTTTTCAAGAAGAACGTCTTAGGAACTGTGGCACGTTATTCACACTTAACAAACTTACGAGGTGTGTAGATTAAGTAACGAGAATGACAACGTAGCGTTTGATATGGCAACACGGGAAGCACGGGACATGGAGGGGCAATAATTGGACATTGTAATACGCGTTCAGTGCAAGTTTTAACTCGATCAAGTCATTTGGTTGTCCGTTGTCGTTTTTTTTCCGTGAACCCGGGTTTCGTAGTGCGTTGTACAAATGAAAGACATTAATGTTGATTAACCGTCTGATCTTAAGGCACGAACTCTTTGTGAACGATTCCCTGGTTATCAAAGAAACAAATCAGCATGCTTTTGATCTTTGATTTGCTCATTCTTGCTTTCTTGGACTTTGGAGAACCTGAAGTGTGCCAGTCCATGCTCTGGCGTTTTGTTTCCGTCTCATACTCGAACACCCAACACTCATCACCAGTGATGACACGTTCCAAAAAAAAAAATCCATGTGAGATAAATTCAACTGTTTCCCGATCATTCTGACCGTCAACCGACGATCTGAACGCGGATTTTGTCGACATTCTTGCAATTGAAGGCCTTCCGCTGCGTGGCTCATCTCCCATCGACTCTCTCCCTTCTGAAAACGCCTTAAACCACCGAAAAACCTGGGCAACAACAAACCTTTTTTTACCCGTTGAGTGATTTTGAATATCCACAAACTGGGTTCTTCCTTTTAAGAAAGATTCAAACCATTGTGAAACATTAAACCAATTTAACTTTGTAATCAAAATATCATGGTCAACACAGTCAAACGCAAGACTCAAATTGTAAAAAACCGTCTATAGGACCCGACCATTTTCCATACCCGACACGACAATATCATATAGCAGTCATTGTAGAGTGGTACGCAACATGGAATAGTCAAAAATTTTTGAGAAACTAGAAGAAATTGTAAGAGGGCGATAATTTTTAATATCTAACTAGCTATCTTTTTTATGTAAAGGAATGACACGAGATTCCTTCAACTTTGACGGAAATACACCAGTTTCAAATGATGGAAGATTAATAAAAAAAAAAGTGATTAGAGCCATTAAACAATCTGCAACTCTTTTAAGCAAATTGCAGAGTACCACATCAGACTCATAGGAAGGTTTACTTTTTACTTTCTTAAATAAATCACGTACTTCAAATGGCATTGCACCACACATGCTGTGTAGAATGTTGATGTTATTTGTAATATTATGATCAATAACTGAAATTTGAGATACTATTTCGTTAACTGACTAAAGAAAAAAATTATTAAAACTTTCAGCTACAACGTCTACATCATCTATTGTTCGATCGTCACATTCCAGAACAATATTTTCACGGCTTTTAATATTACCTGACAGACTTCTTATAATTTCCCATTGTTTTCGAAAAATTCGAAGAGTTAATCAAGTTAGAAGAGTAATAATCACGTTTAGTTTCTGTCAACAACAGTTTGTTTTCGTTTTTCTTCGGAATAGATATCACTCATAACTAGAACAAAATTTTGAAGTATAAACAAATCCATAAGATTACTACTTGAACGCTTTACCTCACGTGTAACCCAACTGTGTTTAAAACAACTCTTAATAATTTTCCTATTTATTAAGGGAAACCACTGATGAAAATATGTATTTCATAAAAATATCAAAAAAAATTCAAAAGCTACAACTACATCACTGTAGTTAAAGAGTTGATCCCAAGATATGTTATTCAATATTGCAATAAAATTCAATACTTTATCATCAGCGTAATCTCTGAAATACACACAATCACCGGGAATATCCCGATCGAAAAAGGGTAGCACACCCAACAAGAGTTAATACTAACCCACTGTGATTGCACGTTTGCAAAAACGTGCATATCAGTTAATGGTAAAACTAAAACCATGGGAATCCTGTAGAAGAACTTAAGAACTTTAATCTATGCTTCATATATGATTTAAATATTCACTTAAGCGCGCCCTCCGAAATAATTCTTGTTGCCTTTGACGGAGCGTCCAGCGACTCTGGGTGCTGCTGAGGTGATTGTTTTGGGTTGTGTGTTTTCTGTAATGTTGTCCTCTATGATGTGCAATTTTATGCAAGTTGGCTAGTGTATATGTATTATACCACTGTTATTACATATATATTTATTAACAATCTGTACACAACATACTCTTGATCGACTTGTTGCCGTCTTCTCCTGTAACAAGTCTTTGTTATCCTTCTATCATAACTGCTAGCCAGATTCTTCAAGGAGCAATGGGTGCAAATAGTTCGTTGATCTTCCAGCTAGTCGTGGAACCTTAACTGTTTCTTTTTATAACATCCTTGGGCTAAGAGATTTCCAAGTCATCGCAAAGTATTTGATTGGAGACTTACCAGGATGCATTTGTGATCATGCATAGTAGCCAAGGGTATTCGTGTGGTATATGGATGGACATTATTCTTTTGTTAACGTAAACCTACGAATTTGGTTTCCTGACCAACAATTTTCATAAATCGTGGAGTTCCTTCAGGGCTATAATTGAATCAGCACAATCTTTGAAACCATTCTCAACACCTTTCAAATGAAGTAGTTCTCAAAATGCTGGCACCATCAAATCTGGAAACCTCCAAAACATTCCATTGTTGATGATGTCCTCGCGACGGTCGTCTTTTTATTTCACCCCGTGACAAACGTGCATACGCATAAAAGCGCGTCAAGAAGGTCTCGTGAGCTTTCACGCCCCCCGAACGTGGCGTAACGGCCACGGACGAAAGCGGTCGAGAGAGATGGAAAAATAACACCGCGACCACGTCGCTTTTAATGGCTATTAGCGGCGAGATAAAGATCACCTTCACGGTACGCCGTCCGCGACGCGAGCGCCATCTAACGCCGCCCAATTCGAGATTATCTAGCATTACGTAGTTCGTAGTCCGGCCGGTGTTAATGATGTAATTCGCGCCTAATCGGGCGGTTTTTTTCACGCTTTTTATTGCCCGTTAACCAACTAACCACGAAACAAACGATTTTCGGAAGCCATGGCATTAAGGGGAACTGACTCAAGTGAGAAAGAGGGGAATTTGTGTCCGATTGAATTGTATTCTTGGACGTGCAAAATTTGTATTGATTAAATGAACTTAACAAACCTCAAAAACACTCCACACCGCATAAATATATACAAACTGTATACGTATTTCGACAACGAAGTTGCCATCCTCAGCAGTAACGGTAGGCTAAGATAAAACTAACAGTAGAGATATTTATAGGCACTAATCTTACACAGGCTTCCTGAAGATGTCATTTGTGTTAATCACTCACTCTTCTTCATGAAACAGCCAACACTCTTGCGAAGAAGGTGCTGCGGGGTATTCACAATGTCTAGAATCTGCAATTGGCATATCAACTTGTTATGTGAACTGACTGTGTATGGACGACGAAGAAACTGTAGAGCATGTTATGTACCACTGTTCTTGCGGCCACCCGAATCCAGGTACTCCATCTTTGGGAAAGAAATTACTTTCCTAGTTGACCTAAATAATTCCTCATTGAGCAAGATTCTGAGTTACCTTAAGGGTCTGGACTTGTTTGATGAACTCTAAGATGGCATCCGTTCTACAATAAGGCCTAGGGGCCGTAGTAGAAAGGATGGATTATCGAACCTGGCCGGTGTCATCCCATCTACAAATAATAAGTAACCTCTTCTTCAAAATTACTCAAAAATAGATCCGCGATAAAGAGTGAATAAGAATTACCCATTGCAGTCCCTTCTTGTTGTTCGTAGAAGTTATCTTCTATTTGAAAACAATTCCGGGACACGCATATGTTGGTGAGTTTTAATGTACCCTGGGATTTTCACTTTTGAAATACCGTTACTTTGCAACAAATGTTTTAATATTTTATAGTTTTTGGTACTTGCATGCATGGAAAACAGAACATACATCAAAAAATGCAAGAGTTCCACAATTCCGTCCAAGCGCATTTTTTTTATACTCTAAGGAATTTGTTACTGAAAAACGATTATATTTTACAGGCAAATTCTTGTATTCCTTGACTGAACCATTTCGATATTAATTAGGTCGATGAGTTAATACCTGACACAATTGATCTCACCGATTAACCCGCTATGTGATTTTCGGTAGGCAATAAATGATCTTGACGAAATACCGTGGGAAAGGGATAAAATTGATATTTCGTTTTGAAAAACTTGAGTGTAATGTATAATATACACTCACGTCAGTGCCATAACAATCGATGAGTCTCTAAAACGACTAGCACAATGAAATTAAACACCAAATACCTTGGGTAATGATAATAGTATTTTATTTCCTTGATTACGCAAAACTACAGGAAGTCTAACGGTATAGTCTGTCTAAAGGTATAAAAATCGCAAAAACTGCGAATTGATCGGGTTGTCTTTGCATTCTTTTTATGAAGATGGGTGTTACTCAGCAATCCAAATTAACTAAGTTCTATATCTGCAGACAGGCTATTAAAGTCCTAAAACCGAAAATCATGTTTATCCTTAGACGTACTATGTATTCAATTCAATATGATTTAGATAGATTGTGGCACAAAATAATCTACACGAGAATCCGTATCGACTTTTTTGCCTTTGCTAGAGGAAAAAAAATAATAGTTTTAGCAGTTTCGTAATATGAATCTTTGGTTGGTTATTATGTATTTGCTGCTAATAAGCAACACACTGATAATTCATTAACACTTTTATTATCGGGTTTTTCTGCAGCGTATGCGCACTTACCTACTTTGATTTCTATTTATTATCCTTTAATGTGTATTGATGGTTGCATAAAAATAATCTCCATTAATCGTCCATTTCTCCGAGGCTCAGTTGGTAATGTAGGATGCTACATTACCTTTCGATATCTTAACAAGCTAATTTTTCAAAAAGGGAATGGCCGATTTTTAAATTATATTATTATACACCCGGAGCGTTAAGGTGTAGTTCGTTCACTTCACTAATTAGAGTGGAGATTATACACAAATATTGTTCACTTTTTATTTCTATTGTTTCGCTGTGTTCTTTCCTTGAGCCCAAATTCGTCTCGGATTTCTTAGAAGACCGATTTCTTTCTTACAGTATCGTTCCGAGTTGTTCTCGGTCTGCTTTTAGTTCTTTTTTGCGTTGATATTGCTCGCCATATCTTCTTTGTTTAACTTGCTTATATCCTAAATTTACACACCATTTCAACTGTTCTGTGTTTCTCACTTGCTCATTCCTAACTCTTTCTCTTCTTGAGATTCCTTTAATTGCTCTTAAATATTTCATTTCTAGCGTCTGGATTCTACCTTTTTTGTTGGCTGTTTAGAACTCAACTCTCCTTATGATTGAAGCCATTGATGATAGACAGTTCCAATTTCTAACAAAGTGTTAAAATCGATTACCTGCTGCACCAACATTCTTTAAAGCTAACCTTCTTGAAGAGCTGACCGGGATCTAACGTATGCACGGTGAGACGCCTAAGACCTTAAACTAATTCTGATTGGTTAAAAAGCAAGCAGTTGAATTTGAAAGTACCAATGCCAAAGAGATCGAAAATGGGGAATTAATTACTAGTTTTTCGTTTCGCTCAGTTTAGAAGATTCAATTCGAAATTCTTTTTGAACTGGAAGAAAGGTGTTTGAAGATGTGTTGGGGGGATGTAGAAGCGAGATTTTCCTTCAGAATAATTTCCCGGACCTCATTTACCTTACGTCATCATTTATTTTAACAAAAAATCATGTTTAACTTCCAACAATTTTTTTTAAATTTAGCATTGGAAACATCAATTCTTAAATATTGTTTTTTTTTTTTTTTTAGTTTTTCACTTTACACAACCTATACAAATACAATTATTTTCGTATTTTTATTTTGATAATTGGTGTTCCTATTTGTATTTCGACGTTCAACTTTCAATTTTCCCTATACGGTAGTACCGCAGTGCACCGTTTATCATTCATTTGCGTCTATTGCGATACCATTTCCTATCCTAATTAGTGCGCCCGGATATTTTTTACTAGCGTCCACCAGTATTCGTATGAACATACGTAAATTATATCGAAAACAGTTGCTGAGCTGCGCATTCGAGACAGCAACCAGCGGCTAATAGAAACGCTAGCACGCTAGAAATTGTGTTATTAACGTTTGACCGACCGGAAGTAATTTCAATTGCAGGTGCATGAGGGTCGATAGAACACCACATCGACGTTTCTCCTATACACATCTCTCTTTCACTCTCTTTGGATGTTTGTGTATGAGTTTTTGCCCTATCTCGCTCTTTCTCGCGTCAGCGTACAGAGATCCAATTGATTTCAGCGGCATGTGTTCGCTGCCGAATGTCATAAATATGAGTTATCCCATGTGCCGTGAAATAGGAAAAGTACTCCATTAAAAAAGATATAAAATAGAGATATAATCATAATAAGTATTACACAAGGTGGCATCTCTCTTACACTTTAACCATCATTCTAGTAAAGCAATTGCTAAAGATAAGGGTAAGAGAAAAAAAAACATAATATTGCATTTTGTTAATAAAACATAGCTTTTATGTATCTACCAATTGCATTATGTTTTATTAAAGGCGAGTCAATGACAGTTGTAAAATAGTATGATGATCAATACATCTCCCATGAAAATATAAGATACCGGACACTTGCTACACTGAGAAAAAATGATAATAGCCAACTCAATTTTACACAGCATATACTCTCAGTTTGTAGTGAAGCTAATAGACTGTTGGGTTTTCTGATTAAGTAATTCCGTGGCTTCACTAATACGGCGTCACTCAGGGTGGTATACAATGCACTTGTGAGGAATAAGATGGAGTATGCCTCGGTAGTGTGGTACCCTATCTTTACTTACCTGAATTTAACATTGGAGCGGTTACAAAAAAGATTTCTCAAATATTTGTCTTTAAACTTGGATGGTATTTACCCTCCAAGAGGTTCAGACCATTGTCATCTGCTACAAAAACACATAGCGTTGCATCATTAGCTACTCGCAGACACAGATATAGTGGTCGCTATTTGCTTGATGTTTTCAATAATAAAATCGACTATTATTATTATTATGATATACCCCAATCTAACAAATCTGTGTGTGATAAAAAAAATAGTGCTGTGCCATTCACTAGTAAATTATAATTGTAGTGCCATCTTGTAGTAACAACGCTTACTATCGAAAATAGCAAACAGTTAAACAATATTTATCCTACAAAATGCCATGTAATATTCTTACAACTTTTACTTTTAAATAACGAATCGAGAAGTAATATCGGAGTAATAATAAAGGCAATAATTCTTGATTTAAAAGTACGTATTTTAATGTAAAAGAAAAACTACGTCTTTCATTTCAAAATACAAAAATTATAATTTACTCAAAGAAAATATTTTTGGTAGGGATTTAACAATGGTTAGTTCCAAGAGTGAAACGCAGATATCGTCAAAGGTCATTTTTAGACGACAAAACAGATATATTGCAATGTTACGAAATTCTAGTTTCTAAATGAATTTTAAATAATTTGAATTTTAGTACTTTCTCATGTCAACTTGAATGCCGGGATAGCGCAGTGGTAAGAGCGCTAGGCATCCGTCCTAGATGTTGATGGTTCGAATCTCCGCGCGGCAATCGATTTAAAATAGAAAGTCGGTTGCAGCCGGTGATCGGTACCTATCCTTCAGTTCTGGGGTAAAATGAGCACTGCTGCCCTCTCATGGCGAGGAGTGGCACAAAGGGCCCAATATGGGTGGCCCAAGTGCGTGCCGCCTACTTTATCCATGTCAAGTTGGCACAAGCCGAGAACAATCACACCGGTTAACAAGATTTTTGCCCCCAAGCACAAAAACGCCTGATTCCCATATACTTTTGCATGCTGAAAATCAATAATGTTTTCAGAATTTCTCCATCACCCTCAGTTTTTTATGTTTCAGGATATTCGCTTATCCACCTGCAATATGGATGCATAGATATGCAGTATAAGAGAACATGTCTTGACGTTATTTCAGTTGTCGGCTAGAGCTCGGAACTGATCAAACAACATGCAATAGTTAATGTTTGAACATGTCTCGACGTGTTAAGACCTGCATTTCTCATTCCTATATAGCATCTCTTGTTATCTAGCCGACGCTGAAGCTCGGTGAATGAACATATACGCTGCCGTTGTTAACGTTTTAAAGAGTGTTGCGTTGTGGTGCGTTCAAGCTATTGTAGTGAAACCGCGAGCATTTGATCGCTTGTAAAAATGCCAAGGAAATGTGTAAACCACCCGAACTCTTTTTGCTACATTTGCGGCGAATTGACATTTAAATAACAACAACGGTCGTTCACACCTCTCCTTAAAAAGTGCTATGAGCAGTATTTCAAGTTAAAGTAGGTGATGAAGACAGAAGCTGGGCTCCCCA
Organism: Osmoderma eremita; assembly: GCA_031763485.1. NCBI lineage: Eukaryota > Metazoa > Arthropoda > Insecta > Coleoptera > Scarabaeidae > Osmoderma > Osmoderma eremita. The sequence continues at coordinate 362,958 of JARFOC010000097.1, forward strand.
TATTTGCTATGTTACGTGTGCCAGACTTCTTACAGCGTGGGCAACAATGCATTTTGGGACGACCGCAAGATGCTGTAAAATATTATAGCAATATATACTACCAACATATCACTAGTGTTTGTTATTCGTCTGAGTGGCTAAAAGATGACTATGGGCGACATCTGCGTTTCACCGTTCGAACTAATCATTGACCATAATAATATTAATATAATATTTGATGTTACTATCAGTCCTTCCCTTTTTATTATATTAGATAGTAACAAATTTACTTGAATCGGACAAAAAGATTGTCTGCACAATTGTAAGCGTGATCAATGTAATCTAGGGCTCATCTTTCGTGATTTCGACTATAATTTCTATATTCTTATGTCAATGTCATTGGCAGTTTTCTCATATCATAAATTGGTTTCATTTACTCCGTAACTTCAGCGAACTCTTAAAAACAAACTTTTCCCTTAATTCCATAAAAAAAAAGGAGACACATTTTTTTCTTTCACACTTGTTTATGCCGTCGAACAATTTACCCTGCTAGAATATGCTAGATTTTTTTTTCTTTTTATATCATCTTATAATTTTTCTTTACTTCTCCTTTGTCTTTGCCCCGGTTGGAAAAACTCCAGACCTTCGAAAAAGTTGAAATTTATTATGTTATTTACCCAGGTAACGTCATTACATTTACAAAACGTACGACTTCCGACCCGTAAATGAAAAACTTAAGGAAAGGATAGAGAACGAAATACGAGAAGGACCTATCATTCAAATATTTGTGTGTATGTGTGAATCGTTTTGGTCCGCAGAATGGAAATGTGATTTTATGGTTGTCTAACGAAAATTAAGTGGAAAAGCGTACAATAACTTAAACTGAGCTCAAAAAAAAAACGGAATTATAACAAGAGGCAAATAAAAATAGTATATCCGTGGGAATAAATAAACGAGGGATAATTTACTTAACTACCAACGATCGATGATCTAACAAGGCAACGGTAAATAAATAAAAAGATACTTTTGCGCAGCAAAAAGTCGAATATAATTACGCTCCGTAGCAGCTACAGCTAACAATGGATGTAACTCTAACAGAGAGTGCCGTTGACGCGTTGTACTGGTGACTGAGCTGACAGTAATTATACGCTTTTTACCTTGAAAAACTGTACAACATAATATTGTAGTAATGCGTTATTAGTCGTAGTAAGTAAAGTTTTCATTGGCCATTTGATATGCTATTGTAGTGGCTGGTGACCCTTAACTAAACTCCATTCACTTTAAGAACATAGTAGACAGCGCTGCAATCGGCGTCCGTATAACACTGCCAAAATTTAACTCGATTAAATAATGGCGGGTAATTTGAAAGTAAAATGTCAGTTTTATTATAAACTTTATCAATTTCATTGAAAGTAACACAAAATTCTAATGACAAATATTTTAGTAAATGTTTAAGAAAAAGTATTCGTTTACGTTTATTTCAGTTTATTTAATCCAATCAAAAAAAATGGAAACAATTTTATTTCTGATATATTTTATATTTCAGGTATTCAAATATACTTCGGAATAAAGTAGACGTCTATAAGACACTTTAATTGTTCTTTTTAAAGTAGCTACAATTACCACAATAATAGAACGATGTACAAATTACTTCTTAATATCATTTTTTTATGTTGACAATGCAGAAGCATCACTTAGAGAGGACATTTCCGATGATGATCCTGTATTAGCGGTAATAATAAACTCTTCCATCATACCTTCTACGATGTTATCCAACTCATACATCATACTTTCTTCGGCAATGGTGTGTTTGATGCAACTTCTCCATGCTTCAGCAGTTACGGGTTGGAGTCCTTCAATTAATAATTCTTTTATCTCTGGTAATTTAAGTTTTGTTATTTGCAGCTGTATATTCCTTCACTGGAGCCATACAAGTTCTATTGGATTTAAATTGCAATGATGAATGGTGGCAACCTTAAATTTTTTTTCCTGCTACCATCTCATCGATTACATAGGGTCTCGGATTATTTTTTAGAGAGCTTTTAGCGAGTTCCAGAAGTTCAACTTTTATATAGGAGATATCGCAGGCAATTTCTTTTGAAACAAGCCAATTAATTAAAATATCTTTTCCATACAGTCGTTGGCATTTTTTCAACCTTGATGGAATAGGATGGTGCATTATCAATTACAATTACACAATTTGATTCTAAAAAGGGTAGAGCATTTCTCATCTACTCTGTAAATATTTCACCGTTCATTTCCTCGTGGCAATCGGAGGTTTTTTTCAATTGAAAAGATAGCAACCCATTTTCAACAAAACCATTGTCACTCTCAATATGTAGTATTATAATTCTACTTCCTTTTCTGCAATATGCTAAACAAATAATAACAAGAAACGCGAGAAACAATCAAATACACAATCAAAAGCAACCGAAGAAATTTGACAACTGTCATTACAAAAATGTCGCGACCAGTAATGTATATCATTTTATCCGACATAAATTTCGTATGCACAGACAACTTTTTTCGTCGTATGTAATTTTGCCGTGCATATTAGCCAATAGCAAACGTGCAAAATATAAACCTATCTTTCCCAACGCTATTTGCTTAGTGAATGATGTATAGTACGGTTTTGATTGAAACTATTTCACTAGTCTAACTGTCGGGACAATATTAGCGTTATTGCTTTTATCTTGCGATTGCATATTGCGCGCTTCTACACTATCCTTCAAAAGAATTTGTCCGAATTGGTGCTAAGACTAGGATCGTATAGGCTGTCATGTGGTAATTGAACGACTTCTCTGCGCATTCGACGTTCCCGCCCGTATTTGATCATGCTTTGATTAGTCAGCGCCAAAAAATGTACTCACATCCTTTATGTATACACTTGAAATGCAAATGAGTGCCAAATTAATTGTATCTTAGGGCGAAGGGCTGTTATACTAATACTATTAATTGTAAATGTACACTAGGAAAGATCCGCTACTAAATCAATAAAATCTCTTGTGTTTAATATCTTTGGCTGAATTAATCAAAATTAGGGTTATATTAACAAAACGTATTAATACCTTTGTATTGATTCAGCGAATGAATCACTAATAAGTTGGAAAATATTCTCCGAATGATACAAATTTAGCATTTAAATTTTTTTCGCCATTGTATTCAATATAACAGCCACAAGCCGTGATCTACATATATCAAACGTCGATCACCATTAACTAGCGCCAGATCTCACCTCAACTATGGTGTGGGAGAGGGCACCCCCGATTCAAATTATGTAAAGTTGTGGTGGGGTATAGTAATCGCCTCTAGCGTTTCGTTACCAGGCGGACACAGTGTATATATAATACACACACGAAACAATGCAAATTTTGCACAACACTGTATACAGCTACATTTAGGTGCTATTGTAATGCCTAACGAACGTCAGTTATTACTGTTTTCATTAAAACTACTTTGCTAGTCAAAGTGTCGCGAGAATATTTGCGTTATTGCTTTTATTTTACATTTGCACATTCCAGGTTTATACACTATCGTTCAAAAGAATCAATGCGAATTGTCATCATTGTATTAAATTATTTATTAATTGCGGCTAACCGGGATTATATATAATATAGTTCGGAAAATAAATAGAATTAATTAACTGAAACAATGAAAAAAGGAACAACATAAATGACACGTTTGATTAATTTTGAATAACACTGTATGGTAAATGTCGCAACTTTTAAACGTTTATTGCCGACATAAAATGTTTAATTTTGTATTTATGTTGTAAATCTATGCCTAATTGGTTATACTTTTGTAATTTTTACACAACCGATAATTGTAGTATATATCTATCTATACAGCTGTGGACATATATGTAAATAACGGTCCCTATTGATAATGAAAATAATGTACATAATAACATTTATATTTTTTACCAGTAGAAGACTTATAGGAGAAGTTAACAAAGGTGTGATACAGAAATTACTAGTATTTAGAATTAATTATTGTACGAAAATAAGTATAACTAAAAAGAATAAAAATTCTATAATCGAGATAATTTGTTTTAGATTTTTGTACCAACTACCAACATAATATAATGTAAATCTTGATTTCGAAACGCCAAATCGTAGTTCTGATTCCTATCATAATCATCTATTGGTCACAATGTCATTGAAATTTTCTTGTGTAGTTGTGAGCTTAAGAATTCAAAAATTAGTACAACTCAAAATTATTATATCTGAAGTGAAATTGTTATATTTGAAGTAAAATTGTTTACAAGTCATGTAGCATGTTCAGCGTGTAGAATACAAAATACATGCGTTGAAAATATCAGCACTCGTTTGATTATTGCAATCTAATCGAAATAGCAATCGTATAAATATTGTAGATAGCTAGGCGTAACAATGCAAAGCGAAGAACAGACTTTTCTTTTCAACATTGTCCTCCTAATTGCACATGAAAGCCAGCCCTGAATTAAGTCAATCGTAAGAAAATAGTTGTAATAGACTTATTGTTCCACATTGCCGAATAAGTGTTTCAGATTTTCCACAAAACGGTGGTTAGTTTACTGACAAATCGTCTTCAGATTCGGCACTATCACTCAATATATTTCGATTTTCAGTTGCATCTGCCATATCTTCGACACCTGATGCACATACAACAAATAACTATGGATCCGATGGTATCCAACTAAGTTGCCATCCTAAGCAGAATCTACGAAGGAAGATAATGTTAGACGTCGCACTCAGGGAGATATCCACCACACAGAACACCATTTGAATACACTGGATAACAATTTGTTTTGAGTAATTCTAATTATTCTAAATGGCAGACCTTCTTTCATGTTGTCTGGAAGAAAGCGATGTCAAACCGCCAAAAAGTTATATGCAAATTGCGCTGTGATACAAAAAAAAACATACCACTATTTTGATTTGAAATTCTCAGAAACCGTTGAGAAAATATTGTACTTGCCTAATTTAACGTATCTTCGCTATTTATAATTTAAAAAAAAGGGCAACAATATTACAAACAGAATTGGAGTAATATCACTGTTATCCTAGGATTGCTGAAGCTTTGAAAGCAAGCCTTTTTGAATTTTCAAATCTTGAAAAGCCCAAGAAAACATCAAGATCGTATGGGGCGAAAATTGCTCTCGTACCAACCCAACAATCTCCAACCCATCGGGTTTACGGATTGAAGTTATCAAAAAAGCCTCAAGAGCAATACTTGATAAATGATTTTTTTACAAAACGTATCAATTCCCTCAAATTTCCTTGAATGCGTCAATTGCGCTTGAAATTTATATGACGTAAATACAGTAGCATCCCCACCTTCCTCTATAGATTGGTTTCGATCGAATCTTTTTTTCTTCTGTTGCATCGTTATTCCAATGAAATCGTCTTCTACGATTTACGTGACGAAATCGAAAAGAGCGTGAACTCTGAAAAGCAAAATAGAGGAAATGGTAACACTGACATTAAACGTACTAAAGGTCATTTACTGTTTCTAGGAATGCGCATTTGTTACTACTACATACTACAATTACATATGTATTTTATAAAATAAACGCGGACCGCTTGCCTGACTAATACTTTAATTCGTGTAACGTGTATTCAATTATTATTGAGTAACGTATAGGAAATGGGTATTATATAAAAAAGCATATGTACAGTGATGTGCGAATTACTAGCAACAATACTAAAATGCGAAATATCGAATGTTTTTTCTCCATGCTGCATTATCAAGAACAATCACTGATTTCTGCGGTATATTTGGAAGCAATTTCTTAATAAACCAATGCTTGTATGTGTCATGATGAACATCAGCAGTGTTTTTCTTGCAGAGAAATGTATATTCAGCACCAGGAACAAATCCGTTATCATCACCAGCATCAACTAAACGAGGTCCAAGCCCGGTTAAGCATTTCAAACCTGTACTTAATCCTTGGATAAAAGCTTGTCGATCATTGAATTGAGTTGAATAGTTCGACCTGATATAATTAAAGTTACAGAAATGTCAAATAGCAAAAACTAAATTGTACCTTCTTCCTTAAATTTCTTGATCTCTCGTTAGTATTTGTGCCTCCACCGCATAATGTCGCCTCATTCGATCAGCATACTTTTACGTCCTACTTTTTTTTTAATTCGAAACCCGTGTAGCAATTTATGTTAAGTTGCTCGACTGAAGTTAGGGAGATCATCATCAGCATTGAGAGCAGCAAGAATTGCATTTAATGTAGGTGGCGTATTCTGTATAAAAAAGAGCTATGCACTTTACGTCGAATAGATGCTTGCGTGTTCTCATCATATGTTTTGTTTGTAATCGGTCATTTAGTTGTATGTCTTTCCTTTTCTTGGGTTTTTTTGGACTTAATGAACCAGTTTGTTGCTCCTGCTTTATATTATATATTGTACGCTCTGAGCAACCCAAAACTTTACTTGCTTCTTGAACGGCAGCACTCACATTCATAGTTTTATTCAAATAATTTAAAACATTTGCAATCATACACTTCTCCTTTAGACTAAATTTTTCTCCCTTACGCCTTTTCTCCATTAATGCAGTGAAAATTTTCTAAAAATCAAGAAAAATATCCATATTACCCTGTGCACGCTCGAAAACAATGGAAGCGTTCTGAAAAGAACGATTTGTACAACTATATATAAACATTAACGTGGGATTTAACTAAAAATATTTTAAAGCTACGACGATAACGATTGACAGCAGTTGACGCTAATAGACAGATAGATATGATGATTGTATTCTTTTTTCTATGTGTATTGTCACGGCCTTTTACAGCATCTTATGGTTCAGCATAAAATTCGTTAACATATTAAGTTTGTCTGCTATTTTTCATGTCAGATTGAATGCGCAAGGATTGCCTATACGATTGTTGTTTGTATTATTATTACCTTTATTATTACCCTTTATCTCCGGCTCAGCCGATAAAGGCGAACTCTATTGTGTAGGTAGTAGTAGTAATATATGGAGTGATGGGTATAAAAAATATTACTGAATCAAATTTTTTTTTATATATTAGTGTTTCACTAAACACTTCATTTTTAAAGCTTTCCTTTGTTTTGATCTCAAATTTTCTTAGACATCTCATGTTTACTGCATTTAATCGCGACTTGTTGGTTATCCATTACCCAAAAAAGCAAACACTGTAGGGAATCTGACGACGACATTTCCGAGTTTTTTAAGGAGCTGTGGAAATATTTTTTTTAGGTTAGCCTTATTGAAGAAGGGTTGTACTAAGTTGTAACTGTTGAAAATTCGGGTGCCAAAAAATGAAATTTTGTATTTTCTGTAGAGTAGATATCCTTTTAATCTCCCCACGTTCGTTCAAATCTTAAAATTATTAGTAAAAATTAAAAAAAAAAGATACCCTTAACACCTCGATGAGTGAAGAACTCGGGATACGTATTTCGGCAACTAAGTTGCCATCCTCAGCAGAATCTACGAAGAAAGATAATGTTAGACGTCGCACTCTGGGAGATTTGCACCACACAGAACACCACTTGAGTAACACTGAAATTATTGTCAAGATATAAGCTTCGTTCCAACACATGCTCCACGACTCTACGAACGCAATACGCACAATAATCAATGCATGAGTTGATACACGAACGGTACGCGAATGACATGTTGGAACAAAGCTATAATAACATACAAGTATATACAAGCAATAGATACAACACAAAGGATAAACAACGTATTATTTCTATATTAATAGCGGGGGCACTCAGATTTTACTCTCACTCAGTATCAGCTGCACAACGCCGAAACGTCGAGAGGAAACAGTTGCCAAACGAGGCGACGAGGCGCACGCGATGATTCTCTCCGGGTCGATTTTCCTTTGTCTCTTCCTTTACGTCGTATAAGGTATAAAGGATACGAGACGGACCCTGAACAAAAAGACTGACTCTCGCTTACAAATATGTTTTCCACGTATAAGAGGTTTCACCGAACGTATAACGAACGATGATTACGTATGTCAAGAAGTATTGTGCATTTGCAACGTTGTACAAAAAAGACTAACTGCAGCGTCATTTCACTGTGTGTAATCATAATAGTAAGAATAGATGTATGTTCAAATGTATAATGTATCCTACGTTATACTTGTGTGTTTCTTTGTGTAATTCTAGTTGTAAACACTTTGTATAAGGCACGCCAACAATTCCGAACCTGCCTGCTGCAATATTACCTGCGTATTACGTAAAATACGTTTCCTAAGTGTGTCTACTATATTAAAAATGCACTAGATATAAGTATATACCGTTACACAAAGTACTACAGCCTCCTCCGTGGTTTCTAATGTAAATATTATTGTCGGACGCCGCTGCACACGTTTTTAAACTCATTCTAGAGCTGTCCAAAAATATCTTTTTTTCCAGTTAAAACTTCATGGCGTTTAATGCTGTAAAGTAATCAACGCCGTTATTAGGAGGCCGAGCACGAAGCACGCGAAACAGCTAGTGGTAATTTCGGTTTCTACTTTTTTTTCTTCTGTTTCTTTCTTGTCGTTCTATCGGTAATAGCGGTACAGGAGTCCGGAAATGACGTAACGTTACGTGTGTGTTTTACGGGTCCTCCTCTTTCTTCATATTCACATAAACGTGCCCGTGAATTTATACGACCAGAGTTATATTGCATAAAAACAAAGAGCCAAAATAATATGTCTTTTTTTATTATTCTGTACAAACAACAATGTTGTCATCATCAGTCTACGATGGATGGAAAGACATAATATAAGTGTTTACATAGTTTATATATACAGGTGCCCATTTTCTATCTCCGTATATGAGTAACTTTCTTAATATTAAAGATACAAAATCGGTGCTCAGAAAAGAGAGTTATAGTTGTTGTTAATGTCACATTTGTTATCCATGGCAAGGTTTGTGAGATATTCAAGATAATCGAAAACTTCCAAAAACTTCAACGTCAAATATGTTCACAACCCCTTAAGATAAAATAATTATTGCTATTATGCACATGATTTAATCAATTTGAATTTGGCGGCATAACACTATTACGCCCCCCTTCTGTGATTGGTCGGCACTTGGGGATAATTAATGTATCCTGGTTATTGTTAGTGCTAGGTTATGCTTATTAACAAATTAGCTTATAGAATCTATATTCTGATTGCTAGTAAAGTAAAAATATAGAAACGAAAAAAAAATTGATTCGATCAATAATTACTTTTTTTTACAATTTTGTGTATGAACGAATTTTATTCCATATAGTATTTTATTTTGTAACATCAAAAATACTTACGTAAACACTATTACACTCGTAAAGTATAAAAAGATCTAATTTAGAAACGCCGAAACGTTTTACCAATCAGAAATTCGTGACGTCATCTATTAGTTAACATTTAAAATGACAAGTGTTCTAAAATTAGAAAACATGGCTGCGATTGAATTGGTGGAGGCACTTACTTTAATATTTTGCCTTTGTTTTTTTATGAATTTTTGACATAATCGGAAAAAAATTGCTTATACTTTTTCTGTTAAAATAATAGATTTTCGGATAACCCTAAGATTATGTTTATTACACCGCAATTTAATAATTAGGGAATGATCAAATCCGGGCATCACTAGGTACTATTTGCAACTTCACTTTTTTTTTATTAATAACAACGATCTATCGCAAGAGCGCGTTGCAAAATTGAGATGTCCTCTACTTTTTTTAAAATTTATATCCGACATGTTTTTATGAGTACGTGTGTGTGTGCGTCACACGTGCAAGGTCACAGCATTGCTCCCATCAATATTTTCCTTGTCCGTGTAAGTACACTCGTAAGAATTAGACACATTCTCATTATTTGTGAAATGAGTTCAGGGTCATCCGAATCGATAGATGTTTTTCTTGTGTTTCTTTCGAATTTACGGAGTTGAATTAAAGAGTTTTTCCTATTGTATTTTCCTAAGTGCGGATAATGTTTGAATGATCTACTTTTCACTTATTCTTTTTATATTCTTATGTAGGAAATTATATATATTATAAATTACTTTTATCCCTGTGTTAAAATATGTATACCGAAATCTTATTTTCCTTTTACAACAATTTGAAATATTCGTACTGAAAATTTCAAGGCTATACAAAAGATTACAAAAACATTTTAATTTAATTTCATGTAGTAAGATTTGATATTGACTGTAGTTCTGAGTTTAATATGCATTAAGATTGATAGGAGGTCAGAGATTTCAATGTGCACTGCATATGCTACTGTAACGTCAACTTATACATTTGATAATCTTATATTAGATGATATCATACATTGTGAATTAATACATGCAGTCACATCCACAAGGATCGGTTAAGAACTTAAAATTAAAAAAATATGGTGGAGTACCGCAAGGTTGAGTTATGGATACCTTGTGTTATCTTTTTATATACTTATTTACGCTCTGATGGGAATAAATTTTAATTTTTTCTTCATCGTGTTGCAGGAACTTGGGGGAGGACCTCTCGCTATCCGAGAGCGATGAAGAGCAAGGGAAGAGGGACATTCCACCGGAACCTGTAAGGTAATAATTGTCATTTCCTATTTTAGGACAACACAGCAACGTTAACGATAATAACCGAGTAAGTGGAGTGTTGACCTGTCGTCGGGTTATGTTGTTGTGACGTAGTAGTAGACAATAAATTACCCGAACTAGACAATCACATACGTACGCACACCGGAGTTTTGATGTTATTATCGGCGATCGATCGCGTTAGGCGTTCGTATTGTATTTAGGTTGTCACAACACTGGTATCTTTCCATCAAATCAGGGATAGAAAACAAAATCTTTATATCTAAGGTCGTTTACGCGTTGCTTTGTCTTGCGCTACACAACTGTGGCGAAATCCATGTATGAATTAAATTAGTTTATTGCACCCGACAGATATTTCTTTCTTCTTTCTCTGCACGTAACAATCCTCTTCAAAACTCATACACAATAAATTTTGAACAATCCACTTTAGTGCAGCTCGCATTATTGTGACTGTGTTTGACCTAAAAATACTCCGAGCAAAATTGTTTCGGGTTGGAACAATGAGTTTTCCTTTTATATTATTATTGGATCCTATTTTAGGAATAATGTTGGGAATCTCTTAACGCTGAATAAATTTACAAACAATACTTGCTCTCATTTGTAACATATGAACATACGTACATGACCTTGAGTCTCTGCGTACACGATTATTTTCGCTTTGGAATGACTTTTTTCACTTTTCATTTTGGTTACAAAATGATTTTTTCTTGACAACCCTTCTTTCAACAGTAAACTTAACCAATCTGTTTCAACAACTTCTTTTTTATGGCACTACTGTCCAAACTTGAGAGTTGGCCTTCTCCAACTTTTACCTTGACTTCTCCAGCTACGTATTCCATGTTTCGTGTCTCAAGTCGCTTGTGCCCCAAACCAATTGCTTAGTATGACTTTAAGAAGAGGTACATAAATAACCTGTTGGACCAATTAGCCTATTTCTAAAAACAACTGTTGCTTGAGGGACCACATTAACTTGGACGAATTGTGTCAATCAAAGAAAAAAATATAACAAAACCTGATATATAAAAGAAACTACATCTCTTTACGTTTAACTACAGGTATATTTGAGATAGTGCCGTAGTGGTCTAGTGGGTTGGTTGCTAGACTACTAGCTTGAAGGGGCCGGGTTCGATTCCCGGCCGGCGCCAATAACATCGATGGCGTTTTTACGGCCACGGCTCGACTCAGGCTGTAAAAATGAGTACCTGGAAGTCAAATTGTGGGGTAATAATAGGCGGTCGGCTCGTAGCGCTTGCCACGTTAGAGTCCTAGTGTACCGAAAAGGCTAATAACCATGGCAGACCACACCCTGCCTTCCCCTAAGAGCCAGGAGGCTTGTTAAAAGGGGACTACTACTATATTTGAGATTAAGACTTCTGCTGAAGGTGGAAATAGAAGTGCGATAGAAGTGCTTCTATCTTTTCTATACACTGAATCTTCCGAATTACCACTGAAGGTGGGATGATATGATGTAGATTGCAACTGACCGACGATATAATACTACTAACAAAAGCTCTATTCTGACCGCTGCACTTGATACAGTAATGAGTTCTAAAAAATTATACTTATAATTTAACCGTTGTTTAAAGTAAAAGAACTAATGATTTACATGGCAGAAATAGTGTACGAATTTCAGTGGCACTTAATTTACTATTATGCATTAAGTATTTTGTTTCCAAACGATTTCGGCACACACGACAAGAGTGATTTTTCTGGCACTCCTTTTTGTGACTCATTGAATATTTATCAACAAAATGGCGAACAACTAAATCAAAGTAAACAAACAATCTCTTGCATCCTACTTGTATCTAATTGGCAGTTCGAAATAAAATCCTGCATCAGCGACCTCTCAGTTTGAAGCGGGTACTAAATGGGCCTGATCTAGTTTAGTATCTCTGATCGGGGTAATTCAATTGTCTTTCTTGAATCTATAGGGTGGGCCATCTGTTGGTTTCTTTTTGAAATTGTTACTAAATATTCACCGTTCAATATTTTTAAATGATCGTTGCTCTATTGATGAGAGTACACCTTCCGATTATTTATGGAAAACAATAACATTCAAATGGCTGTCACGGCTGGCATGACAGTAGCCCATCCTGTTAACCCAATTTCGTAGCACATTGTCGTTTGTTTGTGGCTCCATTTCGCGAATAGCTTCATGAATGTTTTCCTTAAGTGTGTCAATTGTTTGTGTGACGGCTGGTGGGGCACGTTGCGCCATCCTGCTGGAACCAAAGCCCGTCTAAGTCTAAATCGTTCAATTGCGGCCATAAAAAATCAGTTATCATGTCTCTGTAACGCACTCCGTTCACCGTAACGCTATCGCCTTCTTCATATTGAAAGAAGGCGGGACCAATGATGCCACCACTCCAAAACCCACACCAAACAGTAACTCTTTGAGGATACATTGGCTTCTCAACGACTACGTGTGGATATTCGGAACCCCAAATCCTGCAGTTTTGCTTGTTGACATAACCTCCGAGATTAAATGGGCTTTGTTTGAAAAGATGATTTTGTGACCAAAATCGACGTCATTTTCCAACTCATTTACAGCCCACACAGAGAAACGATAAGGAAGCGGATGGTCATTGTGCTTCAACTTTTGAGTGAGTTGCACCTTGTAAGCAAATAATCTGAGGTCTTTATGCAATATTCTCCTCGGAGAAGTGCGACTGATGTTCAGTTGTTGAGTTCTGTGACGAGTTGACATTCTTGCGTTTTCATGCACACTTTGGGCAACAGCAGCAATTCTTTCGTTTGTGCGTACCGGACGGGCACGCGGATAGCATTTGATATCCACAAGCATGCCAATTGCACGAACTTTCTTTATGAATTTGCTTACACCAGCTGCTGAAGGGGCTTCGTTTCGACCCAATATTCCTCTCAACTTTCGCACAACACAACACTCACTTTGGAAATAATTTTTCAATATTTCCCAGCGTTGTTCAAGTGTAAAACGATTCATTTCTTACAGCGGAGGTTTGACACTACATATCTATCAATATCAAGCGCGTCAGTGTTGCAAACTGTCGAAATAACACACTTCAAAAAGAAACCAACAGATAGCCCACCTGATATATTTTAAGATTAGTCTTATCTTTTCGAATACTCTTATAATTATCGCAGTCACCATTGCTTTTCAAAAGACAGTTCCAGTTGTCTCTAATCGAAAGAATGGAGATTTATTACTATTGATCGGACGTTAACGGACATACATATAAGATACGAGAGACGAATACGAGTACCTATACCTGACACGTCAAATAGATGCATTGACGTTAATATTAAAAAGCCCAATTCATAATTATAAATTTTGCAAGATATTTCGAAGATATTCTCACATATGATCCACAAGTATGTATAATTTACTACATGACATGAAATGAATAAGCCATAGATTTGTAAAATTTTTAATAATAACATACACATTGATTGATATACGCATCATCAAACAGAGGAATTAAAACGTAATAAGTACATCTTCATCTTAGCTTACCGAAAGTTCAATTATTTTAATAACACTCTTACAAAAGCCATCTTCAAATTAGAAAGATCTTTATTTTTATTTATCACTGCAAGGACTTCTTTTACCAGTTGGATGTTCGTTTTTAATTAAAGGAAGAATGGACAATTCTGCGGCTGATATTTTTCATCTCCTCATCTACACTATATATTCTAAGACATAACTAAAACACAACAAACAAGAGACGCCAAGTGACTGACTAATGATAAACGTTATTTGGGGATATGATGAGGTGATGCGCAACGCTTCCCCATTGTTGCTACTACATCTATTCGTCGCGTCAAGTTATACACGATATATACAGGCATATGTGCGTTACGATTGAAGCGTTGCACGTAAAAGTCTATAAATATTTACCCATAAATTGCGTCGTTGCTCAGCGCAGTAATAGCATAGTACATATCAGCACATTACTTCGTTTGATCGATTGTACAGTCCTTGAATAGCATCAAGCGTTTATCACATAGCTTTAGCTATACAGTGACAGCGTACTTCTACTTCTAGTAATATAACACATATAAGAAGTAAAGTAATTGTAATTCTGAAAATCCCTAGATTATTAGATTCCCTCTAAAAAATGTTAACAGTGTATTAATAATTATTTAAAGGAACTAAATCGACCTCCTAGCAATACGTAAATCGTACTGATATAGCGATTTCAGTCTCTGTAGAGTATAAATACGAATACAGGTATACATGCTTTCACTGATACGTCACTTGCAACACGCGACTGCAACGAACGAAAATGTCCTAACTCTGTTTATTACATGCTTGGACAACACGAATATATGCACTAAATAATTTTTTTTTAATGTGGTTCTACAATAATGCTATTGAAGCACTGAGAATGATATGTTTATAACCTATAAACGCACGCAAATGTCAAATTTATCGGTGCAATTCTAATAAATACCGGATGATCAAATGAACTCATACTAAGAGTAAGCTATAAATATTACAACTTAATTGGCAACACATACTTTATAACTGTCAATGAAGGAACACTAACAACTTTTCTTACTGAAAGTTACTCGTTTTCTTTGAAATTAGTTGATTCGTTATTAATACATTCATCAAAATTACGCACTTTTAACAAAGCATTTTAAAGCAACATAACCTAAAATTATTATTTGTCAGTTTGTGGAACCGTGACATTACTAATTAAGCAGTGTGATAAAGTCCAAAGCCTACTCCAATTATAAATTCAATGATGGCAGGGTTCAACCTGAAAGCATATCACGAATGACATTAATTTTGATGTACGCTAATGAATATTAGCAATGATCACAATTGTTGTGCGGCAATGATCTTTTCAATATGTAGCGGCACATATCAATATTTTTTTGTCTGTCTGCACTATTCCGCAATGACAATGTCTGTATATCGGATAAGTAAGATTTTAAAATACCGAGAAATAGTGTTTTACCTGTTTTTAATAAATCTCTTTTAAACCTCGAAGAATACCAACACTGTAAGTTTTACGCATGCACGTTAATAAGGTGATTGCCGTTACTAAAGCTGCCAATTTCATTACAGGATGTTATCGCCGATAGCCCAGACGCCGGCGCCTATCTCCAGCATGCAGACGGACAACTATCCGGAGATAGCGTCTCCGCCACGGTCCCCGAAAGCGCCGAGCTCCTCCAGCGACACCGGAAGCGATTCCGGTTCGGAGAGCGACACCAGCAGCGAGGAATCCGGAGACGAAGGCGCTCAGAAACGGCCGTCGCCCGTGCTGAAGTCACCCACACCTCCTACCGTCGACCAGCAGCAGCAACAATCGCAACACGTGACCGCAGACGAAAAGCCCGGCGTAAACAAGTACTGCTGGAACCTGATGTCGTACTTCTCGCCCAAGAAACCGGCTCCAAAGCCCCAGTGCAGTCCGGATCACTCGAATCAAACGGTGGAGTCCGACGGGAGCGATTCCACAAAGGAGATCGACATAGACAAGGTAATAGAGTCAGTGAAGCCGAAGCCGTTACTGTCAAATTTCTCGGATTCGGATACCAGCATCATCACGGACAATCAACCGAAGCAACAGCATAGAAAGAGGAAGAGGCCGCTCCAGGCCGTTAATCCTCCGAATTCGGACAGTGATAGTGAGAACGCAAGTACGCACAAGACAGTTAAAGTGCAGAAACCGACGAATCGTGCTACTCCAAGGACTAAATCGATCGACTCGCGCAGTGAATCCGAACCCGAAAAATCGGCCGATATTCCTAAGAAATCCGAGAAGGAGGTAACCGCGAGAACGTTCAACACCACCAGTTCGGCACTGATGAGTGCGCCCCCTAGCCAGATCGACGAGAAACCGGTAAAAGCGAAGAATCGCGGTCGACCTAAAAAGCCGAAACACAGCGATAACGACACTCTAGTTCGAAAACGAGGCAGGCCCCGTAGCTCCAAGAATCGACCCAATTGCAGCGGTTCAGAAAACGACGCAACGAAACCTAGGGGACGGCCACGTCTGAACAAGAATAAGCCCCCACCGTCACCGAGCAGTTCAGATGATGAGGATCAGAAGACGTTCGAGAAACCCCCGCAACCACCACGACGCAGGACAACATCGAAACGCGAAGTGAGTTTGAGCAGCTCCGACGAAAGCGATATCTCAGTTCCTAAATCACATAAGAGTTTCAAACAGGAATCCGATAGAGAATCGGTAAAATTCGGCACGCCCAAACAGAGGCACAGTTCCAAGGATAAAATGCGAAAACCCGCCGAGTCAGAAAATGACGATTGGAATAAGAATAAAGCAGATGAAGCGTCCAGTAAGAAGCAGAAACGCCCCTCGGAATCGCCTAAAAAGAAAGAAACGGCGCCTCCGTTCAGGAGGAAACCCAGGCAGACTGCTGTTGTAAAGAGCGCCGCTGTTCTTCCCACCACAACAGACACGGACAGCGATTCCGACGACAAGAGCAAATCCGCTAAGAAATCACCCTTGCGCTTACCGCCAAAATGGGATCGTGTACCGTCATCCAGCTCTGATAGTGACGAAAGCAATAATAACACTAGTAATCGCCGCAGGAACCATTCGGATGTTGAAAGAACAAATCTGCCCTCATCCAACATCGCTGCGAAAGCCTCAACGGTCGAAAGTCCGATCAAGGTTGATTCCGAAGTCAAGCCGGTGCAGGATAAGAAAAAAAGCGATACCCTTAGGAAATTATTCACCTTCAAACGGGATTCTGAAGGCGGCAAAGGTGGAGGTAAAGGCGGTGGTAAGGGTGGAAAAGGTGGTAAAGGCAAGGGAGGTGTTAACGTAATTATCGTAGATAGTTATGAGCGCAGCAGTTCTTCGGTTGAAGACGAGATCATGCCGGTGATACCGAATACCACGACAGCACTATTATCACCGATTCAGAACGATACCGCCAAAGATTCTTCCGAAACAATCAAATCGTCAACCGTCAAGACTGAGTTACCAGTTAGTGAGATTATTAAATCAAACAGGCTCAGCCTGCCGGTCAACATCGACCTGAACCGACTGAGGTGGTATCCGGGAAAGAATGGGAAGAAACGATCCGAAGAGGTAAGACATTGGAGCGATCTGGCTGATACTAGGCAGGATAAGACTTCGTTACCACCGCCGGCGTCGAATTCCTCGGGCGTTACCGAGGACAATAATAATAAACAGTTAACGTGTGATTCCAGTGCAAGTGACAGGAGGACTAGCGCCAATAACAATCACGGTAACAATAGGAACAACGACAGTGACATCGAGAGTAGGAAATCGTGGAAGAGCGACCAGGCCGACGCAATGGAACATGGGAAGGTTAAAAGGAAACGTTTGCATAGTAGCAGTTCTTCACTGTCAACCACGAGCAACCTATCGCATAATAGTCGCAGGAAAGAGCATAGGAAAGAAAAGACGGGCCATAAGAGCAAACGGTGGAAGGAGGAAGGGTACCAGAGATCTCAGCACGATGCATATCAGTTAACCAACGCTCCCCCTACTAATCACGAAAGGGACGCGAGCAATGGACAACACCCTGTCCATCCGGCGTCGATCGGTCGTGATACCACCAATTGGTCGACGGCCGGACAGCGCAGAGCGTACTTTTCCTATTTCGAAAAGTCGGACGAACCTTCGTCACACATTAACAGGTAGGTGAGCGCAACCTTCAATTTACGACCAACCAATAACACCTGTAGATTTTCCAGAGATCAAAGCAAGTACCTGAGCGAAGCGAAGACGCTGAAGCACACGGCCGACGAAGAGGTCGACCCAATCAAGCAATGCATGCTGTACCTCGAAGCAGTCCTCTACTTTCTGCTTACCGGATACGCGATGGAACGCGATGGTGTTTCGGAAAAGGCTGCCTTTACTATGTACAAAGATACTCTTAGCCTTATTAAGTGAGTTTTACATCAGTATTTTTAAATTCAAGCCATTGATTATCTTTTTTGTTTATTTCCAGGTATATATCCTCGAAGTTTCGGAATCAACAAAACACATCATCGGTACATAATAAATTAGCTGTGTTAAGGTGGGTGTACATTTATGAAGTGTTACTATTTAAGCACATTTCATCGTTCATTTCTTTAAATTGCAGTTTAAGGTGCCAAGCTCTCCTACATTACAAGTTACTTAAAATGCAACTTCATGACGCAGAAGAGAATAACAAGGTCATCGGTAAATTTCTTACAAAGGTAAATTATTCAAAAAACTCACTTACCTTTTAACCGCTTTCCTCTATATTCCTCCCAGCCTTCTTCAATTTTCCATGATATATGTACTTTCTTGTGCCCTATTTTCAAAAATAATTTCAGTCTCCACTTACTTTTCTTGTTAATATACCCTTTCTTTCTACTTTACGTTTCTGGAAAAGAGAACATACGTTTAGCTAAACGTCAATTACCATTCATACCTTCCCTCGGTTCAGTATTTGATTTTTTTCCTCTATGTAGACTGCGAACACAGTTCCAATCCAGTCGGACCAAGTCAATCAAGCCATCGGAGGACAGGGTACACCATCACCTCTGTCACCAACGCCCTCCCCGGCCGGCTCTGTCGGTTCCGTAGGCAGCCAATCGTCCGGATACAGCAGCGGCGAGCTGGCCAGGGGCACTAATATCATTCCCATGTTGGTTCCCGTACCGATCTATAACGCGCTGATCGTCCAGAATCAGATTTTTTCGCATCTTGTGGCTTATCAGGAATTGTGGGAACAGGCCGATACGCTGGTGAAGGGGAATCATAATATAAGTAGGTGTATTTTTAATGATTAGTAAGAATAATGGTCCTCATACTTAAGGAGCAGTATATGCGGCATTCCCTTTTTTTATATCGTAGGGTCAAGTGAGAAATACTGTAACAGCAAATTTATATTTTTCTTGAACATAGAATGACTGCTATTTCCTAAATATTATGTATAAGAATTAATAAAGTATATAAACTAGCAATACAATATGTATTATTCTGATATGGAAAATTTGTGTACCGTAGATCTGGGGTAAAGTTTAACAAAGCAAGGGGTTCAGTATAATATGTACAGGTAGGGCAAATTGAACTAAACAAAATATTAACCCAAAAACATTAAATTGTCTCTGGAAAATAATACAAATTTACCACTTTATTCTTAAGTTACCAATTTCAGTCATTCCTTTCTGTAGGCAAATATACACTTTTGTTGTACTTTGCCTTTCTTGCAAATGGCCGCCTCTGATTTGTTGACAAACATTTACTCCTTTAACAAAGTATATGAACATATTTTTCTAAGTAACTGTTTGTCCTTCAACAATGCTACTCAGGATACCGTCTTTAACTGGTCTGAGCTTTTGACAATTCTTGGACGAAAAATGAATAATAAAATTCACTTTCCAATCTTGTTTAATTTTTTAAGATACCGAATGTTTTGGTCAAAACAAAATTCGGCAACTTCAGTCACAACAAGAATTTTTTTTTAAGTTTACCTACACAAGAAAGGCACCAAACGCTAAGTGTTCGTAAAAAGCTCTGTCGCTTCCTTTTACTCGCATTTTAGCCTGAAATATAAGTTTGAAAGAAAGTGCGAGTCAACTGATCAAAATGATTACAAGTAAAACTAATACTTCAGACTGATCGAAAAAGCTGGGAAAAAGTAGCATACAGGGACAAGCTCGGGGAGCTGGCCTAGTTTACAGACAGGTCAAAGACCGAGCACGGATCTGGAGTATATAGTGAGGTGGGGGATACAAAAATCACCATCCCACTAGGAAAATACACCACTGTTCTACAGGTAGAGGTGTACGCTATATTGCGTTGCGCAATAGAAAACAATAAGACAGCTAATAGTAATAAGCGGATCTATATTGCAAGGATAGTCTGGCGACACCAAAGTCACATCAAGACTGGCTTGGGAATGCATACGGGAAGTGAATGTGCTCGCGGAACACAATAAAGTTACTTTGTTGTGGGTGCCTGGGCATTCGGGAATCGTAGGCAATGAAGAGGCTGATGAGCTAGCGAAGATAGGGTCATCGTCTGCATACGTAGGCCCAAAACCTGCCCTGGGAGTGTCTAAATACACAATATTAGGGCAGATACGAAAGTGGGTCCAAGAACAACATAAATAATACTGGGAAAATACAACTGCAGTCATGGCAAAACCTTTATCAAGGAGCCATCAGTAAAGAAGGCTGACGAACTGCTAAATCTTAGCAGGAATCACCTTCGTACAGTAATAGGTCTCCTGACAGGACATGGCGCACTGAAAGGACACCTACAGAAAATTGGGGTTGACATTGAGGACCCAAGTTGCAGACTATGTGAAGGGGCAATAGAGACCGCATACCACATCTTATTTGAATGCAGGACCTTGGACCCTAGAAGACAGGCAATCTTTGGGATGCCAAAAATGAACCCAGAAAACTATCCAGACCAACCGGCCAAGGACCTGTACAGATTGGTACAGGGCACAACGATCTGGGAATGGCTGGTATAGGGCATGGATATAAGAATGGGAGATTAATACAAAAGGCCAATGGGCTGAACTGTTTCAGGAGACTTATGTCAGACGACTCCCTTAAGGAAAAAAAATACTTCAGACTAAAGTGCGAATTTTAAGAAACGACCGACGTAGTGAGACCTATCGATGGTGACGTCACATATTAGCAATGCCGCCCTGTTCTTTCGGTAGTAATGGCTACACGCATATATCTTATTGTGAGAATGCGTAAATAAAAATCCCCTCCAAAATAGCGTGAAAATAAGGAGAGTACTTAATAATGTGCCACTTATCACACGATATGTAGGTAGAATATTATTGAAATCAAAAGAAACTAAAATGCGCAAGCACTTCAGCTCAAACAGGAGTGCAATATAAGAAAAAAACACTAAACTCGCCAGATCATTATTAACATAACTGCAATATGCAATTACACCGCTATTCACTTGACCCTGATTTTAAGAATAAGGCAAGTTTATTAAAATGTAATATCTTCTACTTTTCAGATTTCTTTATAGAATTAGACAGACAATGCAAACCACTAACATTACACAGCTCCCTGACAGACTTGGTGGAATACGTGAAAGCAGGAATAAAATGGTTGAAAGACGAAAATAATTCTGCGTAAATAAAAACTGTTAACAAACAAAGCCTTAGAGAAGCACATCGAGTCAACTTGAGGGATGGCCGTCAATGGAGGCTCCAAGCGGGCAGCTGACTCGGTGATTTCGACGAATCCACAAAGATGGACCGAATGAAGAAGACGGGAAACAGCACAAGAGATTTTTTTTAGACGTGAATTTTTGGTTTTGCGTAACTAAGTCTTTTTTAAGTTAGTTGGAATCTGCGGACTTTCCTTGTCGCAACCACGAGATCTATTTGGGAAGAGGTAGTTTGTATAATCAACGGAGGATCTACATTTTAATAATAGCTGGCTGGTGCGGTCGGTCAAAGCGACAAATTATAAAATGTAGACACTCTGATAATCGATGTAAAAGAAAAAAACCGATGACACGTACATATATATGAATACTACTGACAAATATTTTTTATTACATTCTTGGTAGTAAAAATTCCACGTATATAGTGTATATTTTTGTAAATATTGTATTTACTACATAATATATCTGCTATATTTGTACAACGCTGACGTAGTGGCCTAGTAAATCAAACCTTTTTGATGACATCTCTAAAAAGAGCAGAATTCGTGAATTTGCTCATTGGTTGTGGATGTTTTATAAAACAAGAAAAAAATATTATATATGAACCTTATACATATATATTATATATAAATATACATAGTCCTCATTGTTATTTTTGCATAAATATGTTGTAGTAATTAAGTGTGCATATATATAAATAAATGAATAAATAAAAAATATATTATTATTAATTATTATTATATACGACAAGAAAATATGTAATATAAATTCTGTACAATATTTTATAAATTTTAAATTATTGAATTTGTAAATGTTTTCACAGAAATACGATGGCAGAGAAGCCATTTTTATTAAGGATTTAATCAAATTGAAACTAAATAATTTTGTACCTACATTTGTTATTATTGTATTATATTATATATATAAATATAAAATATGATAAAAGGGGTACCATGACAAGAGTCGAAACAGAAACACAAAGGCCAACAACAAAATAACGAGTAATGATGATGATTAGTTTATTAATTAGATTCATGTTATTGTACCTTCTAGTATCAAATCCTCTCCTCCCTTGTCTTTATGACTATTTTTACCTATATAATTATTATTATTATTATTATTGTATTTATGCCAAGTGAAATTCTGTTTGAATATTATTATTATATTATCATGATTATTATTATTACTATTGTATAAGATTGTTATTATTGATTTTTTTCCTAATTTATTCTTTTAATGTCACTAAAAAGAGAACGAAAATCGCGCTTGATAAATATCTGTTTCCTAATTTTATTATGCTTGTTGTATTTATTGTGGTCAGTTTAGCGTATTTATATTTTTTATTGTACAAAATTTTATTTTTAATATGATGTGGAAATATTGTGAGTGTCGTCTAAGAATATTTATTTCCAAAAGACAATTTAAAATTGTTAAATAAAATAATCATTTTATGCAATAATTAGGATATAAAAGTATCCATGACTTTTTTATATGTGAAGTGGTGCTCTCCAAATTTACTTATGTATTTGTATAAAAAATGCGAAATCGCAAATTAGCTTTTTATTAATTATCACAGGCATGCAAATTGAAGCTTGAAGTCTTTTGCTCCCTCTGATTTTTGTTAGCTGATTATGAGATTTTGGAATCTGAGCTCAATTTGTTTCCATTAGATCGGGATTTTTCATAATAGAAACTGTAAAATTTAGGCAAAAATTAGGATATTCAAATACAAAAAAAAACTTGCATAGTACTAATACTAAAAACATTATCGAAGTTATATTTCGCCATTTCCTCTCTTCAAATTTCTCATTTTCTTTTTTTTTTAATCTTCCACTTTATTCATCCTTTTTCAAGTAGGGACTAACTTTGGTAATCTTTCTCTGTTTAACCGTTTGAGTTCCAGGGGGTATTGAAAAAACACTCGAAGAATCCCAAACAGCACAACCGCGCTTTCTCTAAATGAGTACGAAAGACCCAAGCAGCGCGATAGCGCTTCTTTTATTTTATGTCCAAAAATACATAGAGCTTTGTTTATTTTATATCGACGAATCCCAATCGGAGCAATATCGCTTCTTGTATTTGTTAGATAACGTAGTTTGCAGCACCAAAAATGCAATAAAAAGATCAGATTTAATTTGCGTGCTATGTAAAAAAGGAGTTCATCCAATATGTTTTGATAAACACCGATGTTACAAATTATAATTGTTACTCTTCATTTAAATTGTTTGTTCATAACACAAAAATATTGTTAAATAAACATTTTTTATTTTGTAATGTATTATTGCATTATTATAGTATTATTCAAGCTATTGTAAAATGTACTATTTACATTAAAAGGAGCTGGGTGATGTACTTGCTTCAGTAAATCTGAGCGCGCGACTTCGACAATCGATAACGCACCGTCAGTGGTCGAATATGTTCGAAATGTGCTGGGTTTTCTCGACATAAAATCTCAACAGCGCGCTCGCGCTGCTTGGGACTCAAACGGTTAATCTCCCTACATACCTCAATCATCTTATTCTTTTACAAACAATATTGGGGCCATCATATGAATCTTCTATTTCTCGGTTTGTTCGTTTTCTCCATTCTTCCTCGGATCTTGGTCAGCGTTATCATAATCTTTGAGCTAATTTTACCCCGAAATGTGTATGACGTGTAAGTCGTGTAGAACTGGTCTTTTGCAAATTCCTTTCCATATTTCCTCGCTGTGCTTCTTCCCACTTAACTCCTCTCTTAAACGCTGCTACCCTTAGTTTCCCCATTCTTGTCAATCGACGTCTTGCTTTCCTTTCAGTTTTTTTTATTCTGCCTAACTATCCTTTTTTCTGGCATCCTTACGTATCCATACCACCTCCGTTGTGCCTCTTCTATTTTTTCTACTATTTTCAGATTTTGTTTATATGTTGTACTTCTTCCTTGGATCTTACTTCTCCATATATAGCACGTGCCATTTTCCTGTCCAATCTTCTCATCTGTTCCTCTTCCACATTACTCAGCACCCACGTCTCACATGCATATGTAGGTCTTATAACTATTTTGCAGATCCTATCTTTTTTTTTTCGATACGTATTTCGATGTATGAGCTTTCTCGGGATTGCATATTTCCGTTTCCTTTTGCAATTTTTGTCTGGATTTCTTATTTTTCACGTCCATTTTCTTCAATGTTTACTCCTAGCTTTGCTTACTCCCTCGAAGACATATGTGTTTCTTTTGCGCTCTCCGTCAGGTTTTTTTTCTTCTCCCAAGAATTTTCCTGTTTGTCCAATAATCATATACTCCGTTTTGTTCTGATTTATCTCCAAATCAAGTTTCCTTATTTCCTCTTCTAACCTAATCATAATTTTCCTTAGTTCGTGTTTTGATCTTGAGATTATTGTTAGGTCATCTACATAGGCCATAATTTTGTGTTGATTATTAAGTATTTCTAATGTCAGGTTGAAGAGTGTCGTTGATATGGGGTCCCCTTGTCTTAGCCATCATTAAGAACCATATTAAAATATCACAAAGGCTTGCGGAACCTTTCTTTTTTTTCGAAAATTTTGTTGAGAGATTTTCTACCGTGCGTTTGGTTCATCGCGCTTCAGCATGCAGCAATAGTCTGCCATCATGCTTGAATTCTACTTCCCCTGATACCCACGTTCCATTTCCTTTATAGGTGAAATCTTTCACCTTGCTCTTCACTTACAGCTCTTAAAAGATCAGATCATAGCTTATGTAATAGGGAAAATGAGAATAAAGGAAGTGAAGTTTCAGACTCGCAGGGGCAATCTACCCTTCGGAAATTTTCAAGCATGCTATTTATTATTTCTTCATAATTCCGGCTTTTATGATTTCCCAAGAAGTTTCTAATCTTTTTCTATCGGATGTTTTCGTCTTTCATGTTTTACATGTTACTTAATGATTTAATGAAATATTAGTATTTATTAATTAAATTCCATTTAATTGATCCATTATAACATGTTAAATTAGGTTGCCTATCATAGGAAATATAACAAACACATAAAAAACAAAATAATGGAAAATCCTTACATGATGGAATGTTTTCAGTACTCCTATAATCAGCGCACTAAAATGTATTCCCTGTTCAAACTTCAGGGAGAGAATTCTTTGTAGGCCTGTGTCCAGATTACAATTTTACCGTTTTAAAGACAATTTGCATTAAATGACAATTTCATTTTAATTTAAAAAAATTAATTGTGCCTGAAATGAGTAATTGTTCCACATTCGTTATTTGAAAAAAAAATGTTACAAAATTTATATCCAAATTGTATGACGAGGTATTTATCAAGTCGCAAAGAAAATATGCAGAAAACCGCGAAAAAAACTTTTACGGCATAATTTTGTGCATTGAAAAACGAAACGATGTCTGATGAACTCAAAATGTCATAAAATAAAACTGCTGCTGTTATCACGATTGTGTTAAGTTTGGTTACAACAAACTTAAGAGAGAATGACAGTTATTATACTACAGGTGCTAATCACAAAAAATCTTCAAACAGCCTATCACATACACTTACATAACATTATTTTGTATTACGATTATGATCAGAAGAGTATATTGGTTAATGTAGGGACCAATACGAAACATACATATTCAAAAATTAATGAGGGATATCTGAGAATGGTGCATATACTAAACAAAAGTGTATAGGATTGAAAGTAATGAATGTTTTTTTATTGTTTCGCTATTCTTTATGTTTGATTCTTTTTTTCAGTTTTTATTATTCTGTGTATATTGTGTAATCCGCTCAGTTTTTAAAAGTTCTTTTTAAAATCGAAAGATGTTTCTATGTTTTTTATCGCTTTTAAATTTATAATATAATCTGATACATAATGACTGACAAAATGATGTTTGTTTTTGTTTGAAATATATTATTTATTTTATATTTATTTCATTCGAGTTTTGTTTCTTTTATCTTCATTGACCTTTGGTGATCTCCTTTTCGCGTGGTGAGAGACTGTAACCAAACTTAGTACGAGGACATTTAAAAATCTCACATAACACACCGAATATGACATTATTTCCGATTTTCTCTGGAGGTCGGCTTAATGATGGCAATTTTTTTACACGTACCTATATAGCTTTTTAGTCGATCCAAAAGGAGAATATTCGAACGCAGTCAAATTATCAATTTTAAATAGTTACCCGTGAAATGTGAAATTTTTAAATTTTACCATTAAAAATTATTAAGACGAAAAAAAACAAAACTTAGTATAATTGCAAATATAGTCAAGTAGAACTCCAAAATAAGTGACCTTTTTTACGATATTAATAAAGCAGTACCTTGTAAATATTATACATATACTTTGGAGGACTCACTTAGTGTAACGAAAGGTAATGTGTTATATTTACAAAACAAAAAGGACCCAAAATTTTGCAAATATATAATTATAATAAATATTAATTTTCAATTAAACTATACAATAAAAAAACAAGTCTTATTATTTTTAAACACTATCTCAATAAGAATCACACAGAATTCCTAGTCACGATCACTTTCATCCTCATTCTCATCAGAGAACACAACATTAGCAACTACCTCTTTGGCTTCATAATCACTCTCATTATCCTTGGATGTGGATGGTTCTTCTTTGATATTATCATCGGTAGCAGACCTCTTTTGTTTTTTAATCCACCGTCCGTTGTTACACATCGCAAACCTCTTATTTGGATTATTGTCATTGTCATCAACTTCGAACTTCATATTTAGATCCTCTTGCAGTATCTTTAGTAAGGTACTTCTCGACAGACCTAATTCCCTAGCTCGTTCTCTCAACGACAAGCTCGGATTCTCCTTAAGCGATTCCTTGACATACGGCACATGCATGAGCCTAGTTAGGAAACGACCACTCCGTTGTCTCTTCTCGACGAAACCGGTCGAGAAGAGTTTGCTTTCCCATTTCAACAACGTACCTTTAGCAGGTGGTGGGACGTTGAACCTGTACTTAAAATTCCTAAATATGTCTTTCCACGTCTGGTTATTATAGAAGCGTTCGTGCACCCAAACAGCGGACACTATCATCTGCTCAACGGTGTATTTCTTCCCATCTCCCTCGGATGGTTCATCGCTCATATTGTAATACTGGTTAAAAACTAACAGTCGCCATATAAAGATTTTCAGGACAGCTGTAGATAATTTTGTGTTATTAGTAGACAGGAATTACAGATTTCTGTAACGAAGCTGACGTTTTAAATAGTGCGCATGCGTAAAATGTATTTCCTGTCGACTACATTTTGTTGAACGTCCTCTTTCATCCGTTAACTGTAACCGGAGAAGGATTAAAAAGTAAGTTCCTTACACTTTTTTTTTTGTATAATTTCCTGTATGTAAGGCTACGATTTTTAAACAAGAGCTCCCATAAATGCTTTTTAAAACGATATTTATTTGCTTAATACAATATTAGCCAGGAATATAAAGTTCCTAAATTTTAAAATGAGCGAACACGTGTTTTTGAGTCCGATTGCTTTATAGAATGGCGGACGCAGCTCCAGCCGGTGGACGAGGTGGATTTCGAGGAGGTTTCGGCGGTTCGCGAGGCGGACGTGGGGGTCCCAGGGGCAGAGGACGCGGGCGCGGAAGAGGCCGCGGTCGTGGTAAGGAAGATCAGAAAGAATGGTTGCCCGTTACAAAGTTGGGGCGTTTAGTTCGCGACGGAAAGATTCGTTCTTTGGAAGAGATTTATTTGTTCTCTTTACCCATTAAGGAGTATGAAATCATTGATTTCTTCATCGGACCTGATTTGAAGGATGAGGTGAGATATTTATCAAATTTTATTAAGAGATCTTGTAATTTCTTAAAAAGATTTTCCAACATTCAGTTTCATACAAATGTTCCACTTTGCAAAACTACTGAGATTTTTTTATCTTGAAAGTTTGCAACTATCCACTCGCCCTTTAGAATATGCTGTGTTCAGCTGTTAATTTTTGTCATATTGTTTTCCATACTTAGGTAATTATTCTATTTCTTGTGATCTAATGGTTTAATATTTAATAATAATTTATTCAGCTATAAGACCAGATATATATATAAGATATAGGGGTCATACAATGTGATTAGAAAACCCCAATTTAAGTAGTAATTTGGAAGTAGATATTTTTGGTTTATTACCAAATACAGTATCAGACATAAAAGGAGCAACAAATGTAAGTTTTATAATTTATAATAGATTCTAGTAAATTATTACACTGAGCGTTTCCATGAATATTTATGAAATTCTGCGTAATGTAAACCTTTATAAACATTAAAAAAGATTAAGAGATAATTATACCAAAGAACCATAACTGCAGTTTGTAAATACAGGACTAATTATAAACGAGACAAAAATAGAGCAACAATTTATTGGAACTTATTTAAATCATGTATTATGTGTTATTTACACCTAACAAAGATCTTAAAATATTTTACTAATTAATTAGTAATTGGTCCAATATCCCCGGTTATGTATGACTTTCTCACATCTTTGAGGCATTGAGTAAATTAGTTTTTCTACAACATCGACATATTCCATAATTCTGCTCTATTTTTATAGCGTTTCTGTCTCACTCTTCTGCCGACGATTTTCTATGGGATTAACGTCTGGACTTTGAGCTAGCCATGTGAGACGTACAATATTGTTTACGTTAAGCCATTCGCCAACTACCCTTGCGTGTGTTTTGGATCGTTATTCTGCTGAAAGATCCACCGCAATGGCATGTTTTCTTGACATATGTTTCAATTCAATGTTTGAATTGGGGAATTGGTTGACGATGAGAGTCGACGTATTCTTGAAACATATGGGCCGAATTTTTTTTACTAATCCATCTTTGTTGCTCTATTTCTGTCCCACTTATAATTCGTTTGTTTTTTAACGTCTTATCATTACATTTTTATCTATTTTAAGGTTTATAAAGATCTGCATTGTGCAGCATTTAATAACCACGCAACAAATTACTTAACCTAATAATGTTAATACACATTAATAATGTTAATAACAGAGTTCTTTACTCAACAAGGTGGTAACGGGTATTTTTAACTTGAAAAAAACTAATAATTTACTGAAATCAATATACAAATTTTCGTTTGCAACGTTTGTTACTCCATTTATGTCAAAATTTTCATGTACTTTTTAATTGCAAGAATTTTAATTAAAAGAAAACACCGGGATTAGATCTTTTTCACAGCTAAATGTTCATACAAGTGTATTGCAGTCTCTGGTATGCCTAAGGATGCATCCATGTCACTGTAAGTCACATGCCAATCTTCAATGATATTGCACACAGCATCGATGTTTTTTGGTTTAACAACCGGTTTTGGTGGACCACAACGAAATTCTGCGAACTGATTGTAAACAGTCTCTTCTAATGATGCCACCAGTCTGGCACCAAATTCGGTGCCGGACTTGATAATGGGAATCCACGTATTCCCGAAACACGTGTCGTCCCGAATTAATTAACACTTTGTGCGGGAGAAGTAATCCGAACAGTGTGTTTATTGTGCTGCCCCACAGTCCTTGCTATCTTTACGATTAACAAAGATCAAATTTTACGAAAATTGTAGCGCCACCTAGTGGTCGATTGTAGAAACTTTCAAAGGCGGCTCGTAACTATTGACATTGCTGACAGATTCAAAATAATTCTGAAGTTGGCTGTACTTTCGTACTAATTTTCCAGGTACACCACTATGATCAGGTAATTCTGATCTCACTGTATTACATATGCTGACACTTTGAGGATTATTTGAATAACAAAGTGACGTCTAACATGTCACCTATATGAACATCAAAATACATAATTTCCCTATGATAGGCATATATATTTTGATAAATTATTAAAATAAAATTGCTTCAACAATTCTTTAATTATTTTTTTGAACATCACAGAATGAATCTAAGTTCTATAAGTTTATTGTCTTCTGAAGGGTGAATTTACTACAGGTATGGTTTTTAGCAAACCGTTGTTTTATATTTATTTAAAAAAATATTATTTTCTATTTCGCGGTTTCCACCAGAATCTCACTCAGTTTTATAATTTTAACCCCTATTATGAGAGAAATCAACTAAATAACTGGTTTTACTTGTTTAGGTTTTAAAAATCATGCCAGTCCAGAAGCAAACACGTGCCGGTCAACGTACACGTTTCAAGGCGTTCGTCGCGATCGGTGACAGCAAGGGTCATATCGGTCTAGGCGTTAAATGCAGCAAAGAAGTCGCTACTGCCATCCGAGGCGCGATCATCCTAGCTAAACTTTCCGTCGTCCCGGTACGCAGAGGATATTGGGGTAACAAGATTGGTAAACCCCATACCGTACCATGCAAGGTAAATACAGAAATAGCATGCCTAAATTTCCGTAATTTTCATATTTGGAACTTACGTTAGGTTACGGGCAAGTGCGGTTCAGTCACTGTACGCCTGATCCCCGCTCCCCGTGGTACTGGTATCGTATCTGCTCCCGTACCTAAGAAGTTACTTCAGATGGCCGGTATCGAAGACTGTTACACTTCGGCTAGAGGATCAACCGGTACTTTAGGCAACTTTGCTAAAGCTACTTACGCTGCTATTGCGAAAACTTATGCTTATCTGACACCCGATTTGTGGAAAGACATGCCATTAAATAAGACACCGTACCAAGAATTTGCCGATTTCTTAATAAAGAATCACCGTGTTAATCCTGGTGGTCAACGTCCGACTGAGGCCAACTAAATATTTTATAATATTTAGTTATAACTTTTATATATTAACAATTAAATAATAAAAGTTCTTCATAGCTATATCTGACTTTTCTTTGTTATAACTTTATTTAAAAATATTTGTTTTATTAATATACATACATTCAGATAAAAGGTAAGTTAGTGCAAGTATTTGAGTACATTAAACTAATTCATTTATATTGCTATTGCAATTCTGGTTTATCAAGTAAGTTTTTTTTAAATAAATGAAACTAATGTAAAATTTGTGATGATTCATTCTTTATACTTTCGCGGTTTCCACTAGAAGACACTTCTAGTGACAAAATTTTACTGTTTTGGCTTCAAAATTTATCATTTTTATTTTTTTCAGATTTTATTATGTAATCCAATTAGCCTATCATCATCGAAGAACATCTTACGAATGTTAAAAAGGTAATTCGTTTTATTCAAATCGAGTTTTTATATTGTTCGGATTTTTAATTTGTATAAATGATGATTATCTTTTGATTCTTTCGCGGTTTCCACCAGAGGGCACTTCTAGTGGCTTATGATGGCTGTTGTATCTGAATAATTTCTAAAATGACGAAATTTTACTGTTTTGACTTCAAAATTTACTGATTCTCGTTTCTATTTTTATTTTTCAGATTTTACTATGTAATCAAATCACTCTATCATCCTCGAAGAACAACTTACGTATGTTAAAAAGGTAATTTGTTTTATTCAAATTTAGATTTTATATTATAAGGATTTTGAACTTTGTATAAATGATGATTAACTTTTGATTCTTTCGCGGTTTCCACCAGAAGGGCATTTACTTGCTTCTTATGATGGTTTTATCGATCTGATACATTCAAAATTCGAGACAATTTCAGTGTTGGTTTGGATTTAAAATTTCTAAAACAAAAAATGGTTTCCATTTCAGACCTTCATAGGACGTTAGCTTAGTACTGGCATACATTCTCCAGTGGTACCATTACAATATGATTGAAGGTAAGTTATTTTCTTTTTAAAATCTTGAAACATTTTAAATAG
>JARFOC010000097.1:403978-421498 GCA_031763485.1 Osmoderma eremita
TTACACTAGATTGGTCTATAAACCCACCAAGTTTCATTTAAATCGGTGAGACACACTTGCCTGCCTTCCCTTGTTAGTTCCATTCAGTATGATTTGAATACAAATATTTTACGTCCCAATATTTGTTAACACAGGATAAAAATCTTCTTTCTGAAATTATTTTCTCCTTTTTCATTAGGGATTTCAAGAGACTTCAACATCCAATAAGCGACCTCCGAACCTTGTTAGCAAACCAACCGTTTCGTCTACATGCAAATCAACTTGCCACTTGTTCAATTGCCATTCGTCGCGCCAGTACACAACTGCGAATTAATTACAAAACCCGCTACGGAAGAGAACGGCGAACGATCCTTGCCTTCGATCCTTCCGAATCCGAAATGCAAAAACAGAATCAAGGGCACGCGCATCTGTCTGCCTGTCTCTCTATTACACGGACGTTGAATTCGCACAGACAAGCACGAGAATCTCGTCGCTTTGTCGAGTGTCTTCTGTGTACGCGCCCACGACGATGATGGTGTCCGTGTGGTTGTGTATAGAGGTACAAAGAGGATTTACGCTCATGCTGGGGGGCCGTGGAATAGTATCGGCCCTCGGGGACCGGCACACCACTTGGGCATAATTGAATTTTCAAACCGGCAGCTTATTGGTAGGAGAGATTGCTAGGCTCCGGCGCTGATTAGTTATTTCGTTCGTTTCCAGAGGATATGCGTGTTGCTGGCTGTACGTCCGCGTAGAATACGAGGGCATATGGGCAATTTTAAAGTCGGGAGGATTTCAATTTTCCACCGGCTTCTTATTTTCCGCCGGTGATTGCCCGATTTTCTTCGAGCTGTCGTTGTTCTCGTCGTAAAGCGCTTTTCAGGAAATTGTGCGGGCGCAGGTGTGCTGTTCTAACCTGATAATGCGGATTTGTATTGAGTTTGCAAGTACGAAAATGATACACGAAGATTAAGAAAGAGCAAAATAGAAGAAGCTACGTTTTCTCATTGGCAACAAGATTAGGACGTCAATCTTATTTATTTATTTATCACCCAAGAGAAACTCCTATTACACGGTAAATTACAATTAAACAATTATATGAATTGTTACACTCACCGTGTAACCGAAAACAATTCTTTTTCTAAAATACTAAAATATTATTTTATGATGTTCCCTAACTATTTATTTAGGATGAGTTTAAGAATTGTTTTTCTTTAAATTTTAGTCAACATCTGCGGTGCATTCATAAATTTTTCCTTGAAAAAAGGAATAAACCGATTTACATTTATTATCGAAAATACCAACAGTACGAATACGTCATCACTTTAACTGCCCCTAGTAACAAACATCCTGGCTCAGGTAGACAAACAAAAACCCTCTTTGTTCCCTGCATAGAGAAGACAGGCATTTAATTTCTAGTATATTTAATCTCTCTCTTATTAAATATAGTTGTGTCAGATATCATTTTAATCCGTATTACATGGCAATTTCTCTCAACGAATTAATACGTAAATAACCCGTCATTCACTCAGTAAAGCTTTGCTCTCCTATAATGTTCTTAAATGAATATTTCTCGCCCTCCGATTGGTTGAACGCTTCACCAGTCCAGGTAATTTTGCAACTCTTCTTTGGGAGAAAATTCCCAAAGCCAGTTCAGTTTTCTTCTGGAGTTCCATTCGGGAATTTGTTTCGGCCACTCGCGACACAAAAAGTGACTGACCTGATCAGAAGATCAGGACGCGGCAGCGGTTTGTTCTCCACCGATCAGAACATTAACGGAGTTCCTTTCCGCCCGCCCAGGACACCCAATGTTCGTCTCTGTCCGCCCGCGACAAGACAACATCTCATTTTCGTTTGTCCAGACAAGACCCAGAACTCACACAAACATCATTCCACTCACCAATCATTTGCAATAATTGTCGCCCAACTACTGGGCAGTTAATTTTCTAAAAAATTTAAATAGACGTCTCCCGTGAGGCGATTCTCAAAAATGTAAGGACCAATTAAAAAACCATCGATCAGACCACAGCACGGTAGACGATGTAGAAAATGTTTAGAAATGAATGGCGGTATTTTTGAAAATATATTATAAAGAACGATAATACCAATAGAATACCAAAACTTTAATGTATGAAATTTTGTTTATTTTTAATTACCCTATAACTCAAAAACAAATAAAAATCGGATAACTACATTTGAGTTTCTTTACATTATTTTCACCTGTAGAATACGCTCTTAGAGTTAGGTAGATTCCTCACCACTCACCCTGTATATTGGCTTATGTTTTTCTTTAGATAGGACAGAAATACATTTCATTTGATTAGTTTTTAATATTCTCGTTCTCAAGTTAAATTGTAAACACACAAATATCATATACAGTTCTAACTAGATATTGGATATGTGTTTACATGCTGGAAGTATTTATAAGGAGAATTCGCTCTTTCGTTCGACGAGTTAATAAATTTTCGTGCTCTCACAGCGGAGCATTGACGTATACCAAAATTGCGTGCCGTCGAGGTTATTAAATGGATTAAAGTTGTGTAAAAGCTATTTAGGGTATTTAAGGAGGGAGCGGAGGATGTAATGTCGATCGAAACGATGCAATAACGAACGTCGACTTCCAGCTACGCGGTTATTGGTGTGACGACGCCAACGAAGTTACCGTTTCGAAAATGAACGCGTGAATTTTTAACTAAAAGCAGATTATTTCTGCTGATATCGATCGCTACTTTTACTATAAATGATGGTAAAGACATCTTTAGATATTACGATAGAAATTGACAAAAATATCTTCATATTTCCTACTAATTTTAAAGTGAACTAATTAAGTAATATAACAAAAACTTCAAGTTTTGCTTTTTATTATTCTACGAAATCCATAAAGAATCTTTTGTTATAACGACGAATCCAGTGGTGGATAGATTATTTGTCTTCAAAAGTAGTTATCAAGCGACGCTTACTGCATCCACGCGTGACCAGTTTTCGTCTTAAAAAAGAGGTAAATATTGTAAGAGAATGACAGGTATACAATCAGACCGTTCTAAATATTTCAGTGACGAACAGCTGATCTATTATAGTTCAATATTTACTCGTAATTGCGCCAGTTGTATTTTGTCGTTCATTTTGTTTGTTTGTTGGTCTTTTTACGTGTGTTTTGTAATATTTTTCTGTCATTTTCATTCTGCTATTAGGAGTTTTTTTTTCAAAACTAATTAAATTCATTTCTTTTACCTGAAGGTAAGCTACCAATATACAGTAATATAATTTGTGATAAACTAATCCAAATTATAGGTTAGAATGTTAGATCCATCGATATTCAGGGAAATTACTTCTTCGGTGTTGTCACCAACAAGTAGAAAGAGGAAGTATTTATCACAAGATGCACGAGAAATAGTTTTCAGCGTGTACAATTATTAAAAAAAAACTTGTCAGATGTTGAAATGTTGGCACGAGAAAAGTTTGCTAGTACAGATGCTGAAGAATGGGCAAAGGTGTGTTATCAGGTTGAGCAGGAATATATAGAGAAAGAACACATCTTGGACACATACTGTCATGAATTTGATATTAATACAGGGGATGATTCATCCGAGGGTGGTTTTGAGTTCTCAATGTGCTGTTTATTGTGATGTGATTTATTTTTTCAATAAACTATATTTAACATTTTTCACATTTTTCTTATGAATTCAAGAAAAGAAATTATTAATGTGTGGTTGATTATATTACAATAATACATAACTTCCATTTCGAATATTGGTGTAGTTTAGTGTTCCGTTTATTTTTCTTTATCAATTACATAACATGTCGATGAATAATACTTAATATACATATACGTATATTTGCAATAATAACAATACAGAAGTGTTCAAAAGAAAATTACACACAAGCAGGAGTTTATACAATAGCCGGTATACAAAATAAAAAGGTCAAATATTGCATATTTTATAGGTATTAAAATAAAGAGTATATAAGATATGAGTTAAAATTTAAATGCATAAATGACAAACACAGAGATAAAAAAACAAAAGTTAAAAATGGCGTATGTGAACATCACAGATGACGACGACGCGAAAGAATCTAGATTCAAATTTTGTTAGATGTGGTTGAATATTAAATCTTTTTAAAATAATATTTTTAAATTAAAACTGCAATCAGTACGTATACATTTACTATCAGGATTAGGTGTGTTTTTGAATATGTCGCCACAGTCGATATGTGTATAACGATCTGTAGCATATGACGTTAAACAGTTCGCGCATATCAGTCTCATGAGATAATGCACGGGGTCTAACATCTGTTACAGTTTTGCATAGAAATCCTACTTTACATTGTTCAACCAACTATAATCTCGCGGATGAATGATAATCGTAGTGTTTAAAATAATCATAGTAATCAAATTAATTTACAATAATATCTAAAAGTATCTGTATTGAGTATTGGTACTGCGGAATGTTTCAAGATCACTCAGGAATATTATTATTGTAATTTCATCTTTCGGAACGCATTGATAGCTTAAATTTTTGGTCTAAGAGAGTATTCTAGAAAAATTTTGGTTGTTTAGATGTAATAGAAGATGTTGCAAATGATACAAAATATATTCTAAAAAAAGGCCTACCCTACAAAAGATCTACGAAATCTTTTTCCAACTTTCTCTTAAGCCTTCGGTCATTTTCTCTGGTTTATCTTCCATAAGAAAACTTAAATACCTTTTTTGGTTCAGATACTAGAATAAACTTAGATCAAATAAATAAGTAAATAAATAAATATTACTGCTAGTGACTTTCAATATTTTTTCTAATTTGCTTTTTTTTTAGACAAATATCCAGCACATTTAATTCCTTGGTAATACTTAGCTTCTGTCCTTGACACCTAAAATTAAATAGCTGGATGTAGGCTATAAAATGAGCTGATAAAATTATTTATAGTCCTTAAGCGTTTAGGGCCAAGTTTTCTTTGTATTAATTTAGACTATACTTATTTTATGATCCTGATGTAGAATTTATTTTTAAAATAACCATATATCACAAGCATACATTTACGTAAGAAAAAAAAAGTAACAAAATAATTATTTAGTGGTGTGTAAAAATACCACTAGCATTGTAAACAAATGACGAGCAACAAGCGGGAATTGAAATGCATTGCGGTGCTGCAATGTGATAAACTTAATAAATTAAGTTGTCTGAAAAAAAACAACAAATGTCTCGCGATCTGTCAAGTGGATTTTTTTTCTAAAATGAACGAACAGCGTTTAGATATGCTTCGAGTTTATTTTGAATGCGGTGATAATACTTATCGAGCTGCAAAATTTTATTCCCAGCGCTGTCCAAACAGAGATCGTTCAAGTCGATCAAAATTTCAACGATTAGTGAACAATTTAGGGATATATGGGGCTTTCAAAAAACCAAAAAAAACGTCAATATCGGGATGAAAATCTACGAGTCAACGTACTTCTGAGTGTTGAGGAAAAGCACTGGACTTCCACCATAGAGATTGCTGCTAATTTAGGAACATCCAAGGACACGGTGCAGCATATTTTGAAAAAAGAGAAAAAAAACCATATATTCCACGCGAATTTCATACAATGGAGGCAGGTGACGCCGGACGATATTCAGTCGTCTCTTTTTAGACAAAATTCAAGAAGATCCATCCTTCTGCCAAATAATTTTATGGCCAGATGAGTGCGGTTTTTCCAATAACCGTACATTAAACAGAAAAAATCATCGTTATTGGGCTCAGAAAAATACGCACGTGACGGTGGAAGGCCATTGTCAGCATAGATTTTCTGTCTGGTGCGGCATTTTGCAGAATAAACTCATTGTGCCTATTTTGATTGATGGTAAACTAGACCAGCATGAATACCACGGAAGATCAGGAAAACTTTCTTGAAGAGCTACCGCTCAATGAGTTTCGGAATGTGATATTTCAGCAGGATGGTGCTACCCCTCATAATGTATAATGTACACTCAATTAGTCAATCAAATAAATATAACTTTTTAACATAATGGGTGAGACGGTAAAAATTTCAAACGATAAATATTTCGTCCCACCAAGGAAGGCCTTATTGACTACTATTTTCCCATTTAAGATCCTGGAGATTTAAAAGTACATATATTGTGTACTTTCTCCTGGAGAAGGAATTTCCTCCGCATATAAAACTCCATCAAATCCATATTCTACGATGTTAGTTGGGGGACTGACATCTTTGACCGTGAAACTGAGTTTTATATACTTAAACCTCAGAACTGGACAAGGCAAGTGGTACAAGATATACTCGGCTATAAACATTTATTGCGTTTTTGTTTCACGCCATCCGAGAGTCCATTTACAGGCGCATTAGGCAGCATTGCAGTTTTACGTTCAACGCGTCTTCGGGTGTCCCCTCATTGGGACCCGAATTTAGGTTACCCGGCTGACCGACGCGAACATAGACGGCTGACTTATGAAATACCAGAGGGCCATTAGTAAGATTTATCGGGGACAGTTTAGGTAATTGCCATCTCACCCCTATCGTCTCCGGGCCTTGTGCGAGCTACTAGGCTTCGAACCCCTTTCTCGTTCCGCCCGTGCCAAACCAGTTAATAAATTTTAAAACGCATCACCGGCAAGCAGTCGCGATAAATGTATTGGAATCGATGGATAGCACTTTGCGACCGAGGAAATCGAAATTAAACCCTTGGCGCATTATGAGTTAGAAAGGATTTTAGGTGGCAGATTTCTAAAATCCATGCGCGAGCAAGTAGGTGTTGCGAAAAATTGAAGTATATCTGAATTCCCAATCCAATCGTCGGATCTTCGAAATGGCAAAAGATGAAATAACTATGTTACCAACATTTTTGCGTATGTATCAGGCCAAATCTCTCGAATGAAACTCACCACTCAGCATTCGACTATATAAATCGTGAAGGTGCCTGAATAGTTCTAAAAAACAAAATCGCTCCATACAAAATTACTCAACTGGTCAAAGAAGGTTATACAAAACAACAACGCCAAGTGCTCCACAAAGGACTGTTATCAGAATCCTTTGAAACCAACATAGCAGTGAAGGAAGGATATAGTCTTTTCCAGCTTCTCTTCATATTGATGATGGAGACAGCATTTTATACAACGACAAATAATACACCGAGAGGCATTTGATGGGACCTAACGGAGGTGTTGGAATCTACAAAAAGAAAAAATTAAATATATTCAAGTGAACAGCCAAGCCAGTTCTTCTATACCGTTACGATACCTGGATGATCACAAATTCAAAGATAGTTGCAATCGTTTATAAAAGATGTATGAAGAAGATATTAGGACTAGGGTGACGGGAAGAAATCTTTATTACCCAACAATGGCGAAAAACGACAAGAAAAGTAAACCTAGATATTAGGAACTGAAAATTTATATGGTCTCGTAGAAAACCTGCCACTAAACCCGTACATAAAACCTGTTCATGGAACCAACAAGGAAGCAGAACAGAAGGCAGACCACGCACTACATGGAAAAGCACGGTTACATAGGAAAGTCCATCAGTCCATAGTCCGCAAATAAGAAAGATGGCGCAGGACGGATATAACTGGAAGGAATATGTGGAGGAAATGCAAATATACAGACATTGCATACACAATAGCTATGGAATATATGCAAGGGATTTAAAACTACCGTATGTCTCATAAAGGAATAACAAATGCCAAACGTTACGATATTCTTTTCCCTTTTTGTTGTACTAGAATCTATTACTATTTCACTCAGCTTAGATACACTAAAGTCGATTGTCAAGCAACAATAAACAATGACTTAGGGTTCATCTTTCCGAGTTTCAACTGTATATATTTTTTCGCTTCAGAGAACGTCGAAATTCGCCAATGGCGAGATGCATTACGTAATTGATTGAATTCGAACGGCTAGAGAGTGAATGACCACATGTCAGTAAGTATATTACTGGCCCCTGAGCGGCCTTAATCGAGCGACAAGTCGTCCTGTGGGATTCACGAAACGCGGGGCAAGTACTGGTTACCCTAAACCCCTAAAGTAACGGCAATAATAGCGATACCCTCTGCATGTTGTATGTATATTGTCCGTGCATATGTTAAAATCAATAATATTTAGTGTCAGTTGAATTTATTACAATTTGCTTCGCAGCAGCACTGAAAAGATCTATGATTAATGTTTAACGACATCACGCCTAGCGTAGGATAGATCGTCGGATGCTCCTAAAGTACTTATTACGCAGATTCACCTCCTTATCATAATCAACAAATGAATACCGCAGAAAAGTAGATTATGTACTTTGGAGAAGTATAAACCGCAAAGTTGTTGGTTGGAACCGTAATTTCTTTGTTTCGAAATCGATACTTTTGAGGATAATTTTATGTTAGAAGAGGAAAATCATTAATAACACCTCCTTTCAGAACAATCATCATTATCATCTAGTATAACTTAATAGGAGACAGTGTATTGACATGGAACTAAATCAGACTGTAACACCATCAGTGTTATCCCACCGGTGGTCTGATGAAGAGCAAGTCTTTCAAGATTCTACCTTGTTAGCCAGAGATGTTGTATCTAACACATGTTTTTCCCTTGTAGTGTCTACTGAGGATTTCGATTTAATTGTGGAAATAGGTGTGCCTTCACCCACTCATTAAGGTGGTAATGGTATTTTTGATTTAGTTGTAATATCATTATCGTCATTGGCTCGACGATACTATGTGGATCTTGGCTTGCTCCAAGATTTGTCTAGTTTGATCTTAGGCAATGTTTCCTTGTAGCTTAAAATTTTCTAAATCGCCCTGGATTTTATCGAACCACCTCTCACCACCACCTGCCATCAAAGCAAACCCAAAAGATTATTCGTAGTATGGCATTCTTATAACGTGTCCTACTGATTGCAATCGTTTGATTTGTTGTTTGATGTTGGATTCGTATTTTGATTTTATAAGATATTCGATAAGCATCTGGTGCAGTTCAAAAGTACAACTTATTTTGCATTGGTAGTTTTTCATTTATATTTTGGGAATAGGATTTCTCGGTATATTTTGCACTCAAATATTCCTAGCAAGTTGTGCTATTTTCGGCTTAGGTTTACAGCAACGTTTAAAAGAATATCGTACAAAGATTCAAATAATAATGCTCTAAAAAAATATATAGATTCTTTCTAGATTAGTCGAAATAACCTCTACAACCAATAGTTTCCTATGGCATACAACATCCTGATTAATAAAGAACTAACCAGTTAAACGAAGTGGAAACTGTAGCACGTTCACGCGAAAGATCAGATGTAAAAAGAGGCGTAAACCGTTTCGTTTCGACAGCGTCATAAAACAGAATAGGAGATGCGCGTCTGAAGGTGCTTCTGTGTAGCAGCGGTCGTACTGTCATAAATTACTGAACTTGTAAGTCGCGCGGTGAGAAGGCGCGGAAGAAAGTGGCATAGTTGACGCTCGGCTATCACTGAAATGTTAATAAGCCGCAAGAAGACTCGGGCACTTCGGTGGAGGGCCAGGGAATTTAAACATTTAGTACATGGGTTTGATCGATATTTCCAACTTTTGTTTCGGATCAGTAAAGAAATGAGAGGGAAGGTGCTGTTGCTTAGGTTTTCAAAATATACATGCGATGCATTTTCATTAGTGCTGTTCCCTATGTTATTGTAAGTGCATCACTATTTATACCTCGTTCATAGTATTCAAGTGATGTTCAATGTGATGCATATCTCCCATAGCGCCACGTCTAACATTATGTATTTTTCTTCGTGGAATCTATTGAGGATGGTAACATTAGTCTATTATACACTTGTGAAAACGTAAATACAAAGAAAATTGGTACGTATTTTACATCACAAATGACGAAAAGTTGGCTGCTAGATTGAGATGGCTTTAGAGGGACATTCGGCAAAAAAACTGTACCGGCCAATAAACAAAAAACAACTACAAGGGGAAACCTAAAGAATAAACGCGAACGGTATAGATATTATAATTATATCCGACAATCTCCAATACAAGGGTATTAACTTTCCTCCTCAGACAAAGCGTCGGCGAAATAAAGAAAAAAGAAAGAAAAAAAGTTGAAAGAACTGAAATCCAAGAAGAACGACTCAGCCCTCCCCGTTTCAAATTGGCGAGTCTCGGATGAAGTCTTAACGGGGAATAAATGGTTGTTTTGGATGTCTTGGGGTGGGAGGAGGGTTGTTTACATCCGGACGGCGAAGAAGCCGAGGGAAACAACGTTAGAAATTTAGACGTTTTGTGAAATAAAAATATCTTCATTACTTCTACCCTCTACGTAGCAGTCGTTTCGTGGGTGCCGCGCGGCCGATGAAAAGAACACCCCTCCGGTTCCCATTTAAACGAAAAAAGGGGCCGGTGGCAAGGGGCGAAGAGGAAGGAGGCCGAAAAAAACGAGCGAGAGGTATTAATG
The DNA here is from genome assembly GCA_031763485.1 of Osmoderma eremita. NCBI lineage: Eukaryota > Metazoa > Arthropoda > Insecta > Coleoptera > Scarabaeidae > Osmoderma > Osmoderma eremita. The sequence continues at coordinate 414,353 of JARFOC010000097.1, forward strand.
AAACGTATTGATTTTGTTTTTGGGGATGAAATTACGTTTTCGGAAATATGCCGTTGATGCGAAGCTATTTGAGTTATTAGTTGGTTATGATTGTTTCAAAGGGTAAAACTGAAAGTTGAATAATATTTTCGTATGCCTAAAAGACGTTAAATAGATGGAAACACCTACCTAAATATTAAAACAATCATCATTATCATTATCATTTTACTAAAGAAATTCTCTCTCATATAATGCGTTGCTATAGCTGAATAGCCCAACTGATTGGTCAATCAGACGGCTCGCTTACAATAGAACAAACTGTAAAATTTATTTATATTAATATCGGTTATATGGGTAATGTCAAATACTACTTTATCGGCTTTCATTCTTATATGACAGATATATGGTGGTGTGAATCGAACCTTTCGATATTCGCATCAACTCGATGTTGCTACTATTACATGTATTCGGCCAGTCAACTATGATTAAGATCCTTTAAGCAAATCTTGTTGCTTTAAAATCCTGTCTGCGCCTTCTGTTGTTTTCCATTTTCGTCCCGAGTTTGGTCTATCTAGAAGATATCCAGTCTCAAAAAAACCTTTCACAGTTTTATGAATCTCTCTCGCTAAGAACATCTCAAAGTTTTCACTATCCGTACTTGCTTCGTTTTTCTTTGTGTAATTTGATAATATTCCCTAGTTTTTCCTCGCTTAAATACGTATTTTAGCAACATTCTCAAATACCGCCGTCTTAAAAAATATAAATGCAACTTCATGAAATAACTATTTTACGATGAGTAAAACCAGTAATACGAAAATATTCGCTTTATATTAGTTTATACTAATTTTATACTGATTGTCTATGTTTCCGGATATTACTAGTTTGAACACGCTTAATTAAAGTATTAAAAATTATTAGGAAGTAAATCGAATATAGGTGCTCCGGTTAAACCGGTTAAAACCAAATTTTGCGCTCGTGATCTCTCATCAACATTTTATATCACTTTTAAATTTGTCGACGATATTTGACGCATATATAGTCCATCACCAAGTTTAGTGTCGGCTCTCCAAGCATATATGACCAGCATTGTAATGTTACAGATCGCAAATTTGCATAATTGGTGAGAAAAATTAGTTTTGAATTTTTGTTAAATATGTGAACACTACACAGGTGGAATTTTATGGTGTATATCACGCTATTACATAGCGTATCGTTATTACCTGTTACACTTATGAATGCTAAAGCTCTTGAAGAAGGAATTAATTCAAAATACTAAAGACCGTTCTAGAAGCTTTAGTCACTTCGGTTGAGAAGACCGTTGAAGCAAGTAATTAACTAAAGCTAAATACGGAATACAGCTGAGCTATTTTTTTTGTAAAAACTGCAGTTTAATGTTTACCCGTGATTGTAACTGATGTATAAGAAGCCAGTTCAAAACGAAGATATATGGGTTACAAAGAATGTAACCCACATTCACGTATATACTATGTGAAGCATATTCTAAGCGACTAAAAATATATCTCCAAGATAACGACATTCGTAAATTCTTACAAGGATGTGATTGCTTTTAGAGTATATCGAAGAAATGGAATTAATTTTGCTTGTAAATTACTTGATTTCAATAACTTTAAAGAAGTAAACTAACAATTTACTATATTTAGATTACGTTGTAGCTCGATGACGTCATTCAAAATTCTAAGGAGCATAAACATTTTCAAGTCATCGACTTAAGTGGCATTAATTGACTCGACTAGTTGCGTTATTTAAGTAAAAGTCGTTATCGACCCAGTAACCCGGTAATAAGTCATTAAGTTGATTGTTTTAAACCTCAACTCCCCGTCGAATCTGGTAACCGGGGCGAATTAGAAGATTGGAATTCGGAGAACTAAGTTCACAAACTCCTACATTATTCTTTATTCCATTACGTATTTTTTTTATTGATATTCATATTAACACTTAAAAGGGGCCCCAAATCTATATTTTACCCATAGTTGTTTAATTTTGTTGTTGTTTTTGCCCTTCTTATGTAACAAAGTTGTTATCACATTTATCGTATGGTACATAAATTACTTTTACTAGAACTGCACGACTTGAGAAGTATAAATAGACTAATCATGTTAGATAAATAATTTTCGAAATTAATTTATTGTAAGAGTACCGTTACAAAAGAATGTTCATAATTGTCGAAAATTCAAGAAAAATATGTTATGGTACCAAGCTTGGTGCAATAATAGATAACAATTAGTGGAATAGGCAGTATCCTAGTATCAGTTTTATGTAATTTTATAATCTACTTCCTTGCTTTATATCGTAATTTAGTAGCATATACGAACGTTACCTTTTTCAACATAGTTTCTTGCGCTACTCATCAAAAGGAAATCCTTTTTATTTTAATTACAACACAAAATATTCGAAATATCACCTTCTGGCCTCCTGCCCATAAATTCAAATCTTCTTCAAGAAGAAGAAGAGGAGAATTTGTCGAGCGGATAAGCGAGCGAGTTTGCCGGCAGTAATTCCGAAATATCAATCGGCTTAATCTACTATGTTGGCACAATTGGATTTGCGGACCACCCGCGGGCCGAATTTACAAGCAGCCGCACTCATAAATCCTCTCTGATTGGATGTTATGGCCGCATTACCAGCATTACAGACCGAAATATGGGAGTTACAGATCATTGTCCTTCTATTGTCGGCGTCCCAACGGTGGTTCATATCGAATATTCTCCCCGGACGCCGACGCGTCCTAGCCGCCACTAGATTCGCTTTCCGTCGAATTATTTTATAAATCACGGCGATTAATTGTAGGACGGCCCCTAGCGAGATGGGTTTCTCCGATGCGTAGAACACAAAGTAAATTAACGCGTTTAAGTGGAAAATATTGCTTGAACTTCGACGTATTTGGGGCTTTGAAGTAAATCGACATTATAAAAGTAAATATGTGGATTTTTCTGTCAGATAAATCCAAATTTGGACTGGGTTCCTCCTTATTCGTTCAGAAACGATCAAATCAACCACTGAAATTCAAATAATTATCTTTAATTAACTCTTTTATTTCCGTTTTAAACTGTTTTTCAATTTACTTGCTTCTTTTTGCAAAGGCCAACAGCGTTTCATCAACAAGTTATGCGTCACACCTTCATTGTGTATTTTCTTTTCTGTCTCCAACGTGCATTCAACTCTCACTGAAATGCCTATTGTATTGACTATAATTCTTGGCGAATATGACGAGATGCGACAATTCGAATAACAGAAACTTAGTTGATAGTTAATCGTCCATACCCAACCCTCAAACAATTTTACTTACATCGAAAATAAAACTTGCTATTACTATAAAAATAAATAAAATTTATATTATTATTTATATTATGAATATTGGATTATCATCCATTGGGTATTAAGGTATTTACATTTTCAAATAAAACTTCCAGAAATTATTTTTGTGGTAAGAAAAAGAAGTTGATTTTGATTGGCGTGACCATCATAACTTCCTCTACATGTACGCCTTACTTCTCATAACATCTACTTCACGATTCGCTTCTAATGAACCACTCAACATTCTCTTTATAGGTACCTTGAATAGCACGCCCTAACCAAGTTCATATATTTGGCTATCCTGTTGCTTTTCACTTCATTCCGCATACAGAGCAACTTCCTTCAATGAATTGGTGCTTGAATTTGGGTGTTAACACGTTGACAGCCATATGAGACCGGCGTGGTATCACAGTTAGTATCACCAAGTAGGCCGCGTGAGACCTATGTGGACGCACACTGCCAACGCACATAGATTGCCCTGTGTAGTCATAGTGATCTTCTTGATCCCATCTAAATACGTTGCTTCGCGTAGTGGCCGCCCTAATGAATTTGAAAACACAGTTGGCCTGTAGAATTGTGATTCCACTGTTGTCTCACGTGGCGAAATACAAATGTAAGGAACAAATACTGATTTACTATCTACTTTTACTTTATCATAAAGTAAGTAGAGTCCTTACAAGAAAAAAGTGTTATTGATAATAAAATAACGACAATTCTGGCCACAAAAAAACGGTAGATAAATAAAATAATAAATAAATAATATCAACAAATGAATAAAAGAAGTCATCTTAATTTTCGAACATGTATGAACTGCAAAGAAACATTCTAGACAGTAATGTTTATCGCATTTTATGCACTTTAGGATTGTCTGTGGGGTCTTGCGCAAAGCTTCTTCCCATCCAGATTCTGCCTTCTTTTTGGCGAAACATATCACTCATCTGCGTCTTTGAGATCGTCCAAGTATTTGTAAAAAATGGTGATCGTCAACTAGATAGTAAATCCTAAGGTCACTTCACTGAATTCAATTTTTTTCAAATTCTTGCCAGTAGCTGGTCCGCATTTCAAATCCATATCCCTGAAGAATAGTACATCTCCCTCAAGATGATTCTCTTCATCCTTTTTGTCTTCTTCTATTGTCATATTTTTTTATCACTTCAATGGTTTGTTCCACACACTTACCTTCTGGGTCGGCTGAAGCAGCTGTCGACGTAGACGGCTGAGGATCACCAATATTGGTATTGGAAATTATAGATTTTTCTCGTTCCTTGACACTTCGCCGCTCTTTTCTTCGGTGCAATGCACAAGTGCTTGAATCTGAAGAATCATAATTAGACGGGACATAATCATCAGAAGATGATACAACTTCAGAAAAGTAATTGACTTCTTCGTTTGATAAACACTCTTGAATTAGTTTTTGCAGTCGCTCTTGCTGTTTTTCATATGAAAACGAATACCCAGTCATAACACTTCGTATTACACAACTCGGAACTATCCGCTGTAAAACTGTAATGTGTAGTACACTGTACCCGTGAGATGGCCACTACCTTGCCGAACAGCCCCTTCTTGAGCCATGTCAGAGATGCAATTAGCCTGAAATAGTAGTTAATAAGTCTAATTGTACTATCAAAATTAAAGAAAATGCCTCCCCTCCGTAAATATGGTATTAATTCGAGTTCTGGACTATTTTTAATGCAATATTCTAAACAAATAATATAACGAGAAGCACAAGAAACACATTAAACGAATAAATTTGACGGCGGACATTACAAAAACGTAGCGATCAGTAATATTTCATTTTATCCAACATAAATTTTGTATGCACAGGCAGCTTTTTCGTCGTGTGTAATTTTATCTTAAGTATTATCGAATAACAGCCTATCTTGCTCAACGCTAAATTGTAATCATAGCCAAATATTCTTCTTCAAAGTTCTTTTGAAGACCACCATACGCATTTTTGAGGTTACATAAATGTCAAAATATTTTATTGACATTGACATATCTATTCTTCCGGTTTTGAATAGATAACACACAAATTATCATTTAATCTTTAATCTCTGTACATGGTATGTAGGCTAATTGTAAGGTTATCTAAATGTCGAAATAATTTTTTGTCATCTTTAATTTTTTCGTTTTTGAATAAGTAATACACGACTTATAATTTAACTCTCTCAGAATTTTGTGCAGAGGTCAACGAAAAATTATGGAGCACTGTATTTCTAATAATTTAATGAAGTACGGAATTAGAAACTCTAATTCGGAAATCCGCGAAGGAGAAAAGCACAACTAATAATTAGAGAGAAGCAGTTGGAAACTCGTGTTTCTAAACATCCATTCACGCGCACGCAATTACTCAGCAATTATCCCCTCATCACCGACATCAACATCAACACACACTCTCGTATACGCACACAGACGCACGACACAACACGTCCATGATGGATCCCACTAAATACGTACAGGAATATTTTACGCACACACGTGCGAACATTCACACCTATCTTAACCCCTTGTCCGTTGAGGCAATGCTATAACGGCGGGGTGTCATAAGAAGGTGGGGCATTCGAGGATTTGTTCCCACCTAACACCACCTGATACCCACCATAGCACGCGGTGTGTGTATGTGTATACAGTACACATAGGAAATCTTTTTTCAGCTTTCCCTCTCGCGGCGCTGCAACTCACTGTATAAAAGTACAGGAGAGGGTACGGGACACCGTAGCTACAACAACATTTCGCGAGACCCGCCAACCTGGCCACTTCATAACCGCTAACGCGTGACGTTTTTGTTTGTAAGAACACTCGTGTGGGGTGATTTAATTAATTAAAATTGTAATAATGTTCGCGAAAGTCCCAACCAATAATAACGATATAGTCCGTAAAAAGAATGCTTGTACCTATGCATCTTGTGTCTACCTTTACATAGGAAAATCGATTAGTTTCCTTTCTCTGGACCCTTTCACAACGTACGTACTTCCAATCTAATGCGCCATCTAGCGTCAAAACAATGAGTTTATAATTGACGGGTCCAGTTTGTATAATGTAGTTTGTGCATGGAGCTCAGTTTCGAGTTACTATAACGAAATAGACTTCCTTGATTTAACATTAGTACGTAAAACAGTCAAATTTTAACAAAAATTGGTAGATATACTAATTACAATTCATGTCGTGTTACGTCTGCTACAACGGTTTCGAATCGTCCATATTTACTGCCTCGTCTGGAGTACCGCAGGGCTCAAATTTGGGACCGCTGCTATTTAACATCTACATCAATGACTTGCTGCCTCGATTGGAATGTCATGTATTAGCTTATGCCGATGATTTAAAGATCTTTAGGAAAATAGCATCGGTAAAAGACTCTGAATCTCTGCAACGTGATTTATGCGTTATAAATAACTGGTGCAATGAAAATAGGATCAGAGTAAATATTGATAAGTGTGCTGTGGTATCTTACGCTACATTGAATAATCCGTTGATCTTTGATTATAAATTAGATAATTTTTCTATTCGTCGTCAGACTCAAATTAGGGATTTGGGAGTGCTGTTTGATCAGCGACTGCAATTCACACACAATATTTCCGATATTTGTGCCTCAGCTTCGAAGTCACCCAGTTTCTTGATTAGATCTTGCAGAGGATTTGCTAACGCCAAAACAATGAAAATGTTGTACTACACCTATGTTCGACCGAAACTAGAATACGCATCGCTAATTTGGTATCCGGTGTACACATATCAAGCATTGCAGTTGGAGAGAGTCCAAAAGACATTCTTGACATATTTAAGCTATAGAGCATCAGGAATGTATCCTCCGCGGGGTACGGATTACAACGTCCTTCTCTCCGATCATGATTTTGC
>JARFOC010000097.1:421598-433814 GCA_031763485.1 Osmoderma eremita
GAAACAGATGGATTGGTACTAATGGTCCAATTAATTGGCCGCCACGATCTCCCGATCTATCCCCACTGATTTTTTTTCTTTGGGGATATTTAAAGGATTCTGTGTATAGGCAGAGATATAGAAATGCGCAAGAACTCCAACATGCCATTAGGGAAACGTTGGGAAATATAGACCGTCGCTTAATTCATCATTCTGAATCATTGCTAATTTAACCGAATCTGTAGCATTAATAGTAAGAAAGTTAGCAATAGTGCCCCGAAATTTTTGAATACCCTGTATCCATATCACCAGGATGAATCAAACATACGTTTTCTAAAATGAAACACGCTATACATTATTTCAGATTTAGATAAAACTCATGTTCTCGAGTTCCTCTACTCCACAGGTAACCCTAGCTAATTTGTCTCTTAACTGGGTAATGACGTTTTGGGTGGGCAGTTAGCAACTGCAACTGATTCTATAGAATGATGTGACGTGCTACTTAATGATTTGTCTTTGTCGATGTTCGATTTCCTATTGTTAATATTTCTTAAGCAATGGTTGTGTTGTCAATGCTCAGATGTTTCAGCTGTTGTCTCATTGTAGTGGCCATATTTTCCAGCCATTTAATCTGCAGTTTTAATTATTAAAATCGGCCTATAAATAAAGGCGCTACGGACTCGTCTTTTTTTATGAAACACCCTGTATAAAACGAAATTTTGTAATTTATGGTTGCAGCAGCAATTTATTTCGCCAGAACTATAATACCTTTTAGGATTTGTGTTGTAACTTACTATGTATTATCTAAAAATTCCTTTCTATTATAATTACATTACATATGTAAAGAAGCTTCAAAGATCTCCAAGATTTTTTATAATTCTCTTTTTTATCTTATTTCCGCTACATATTTTGGCATTTCCTTTTTATATCTCATAAATATCGCATTACCTTCCAATGCTTCCGCATTTTAGTCAACGTTGAATCTATTCCAATACGTCCCAAGTTACACGACAGACAATTCCTCGAACAATCGACACAATACCACGGATAACCTGAGCTCTTTCACGGTATATTTGAGACCACCATTCGTACACAATGGTCCGAATTTAATGCAAATACGTACGCTCGAAGACGGCCAGCCGAAAAGAAGCCCCAAATGCCGAGAAAAGATACGCGACGGTAGGACCTCGTACTTCGCTTCTCCTCCAGATCTCCTAAGTGGTGATCGATTTAAGGGTATTTTGACCGAAGCGAGGTAAGACGCCTTTGTCAATATGTATAAGGAAGTAAGCCGGATTTCTCGCATAATAGGGCATATTCTAGGTCTTTGTGTGTGTAATCCTATAGCCGATGAAGGTGTTTGATTCGTTTAGCGGTTAGACGAGAGGGAATAAGTGGATAGAAAATGCGCAAATAAGTCAATACGGTTGTATTGTAAGGAAGTTGAAAAAAAAAAGTAAAAAATTGGCATGTTTTCAGGAATCTATAACGTTATAAAGTTCAGGTACAACAGAATATTCTAACGGCACTCTTACAGTAAACTTAATTTCGAAAATGGTTTGTCTAACATGAGTGCTCTATTTATACTTCTTAAGTCGTGCAGTTCTAGTAAAACTAATTTATGTACCTTATGATAAATGTGATAACAAGTTTATTAAATAAGAAGGGCAAAAAACAACAACAAAATTAAACAACAATGGATAAAGTATAGATTTGGGACCCCTTTTGACTGTTAATACGAATATTAATAAAACAATACCTAATTGTAATAATGGGTAATGTAGGAGTTTGTGGACTTAGCTCTTGGGATTTCAATCTTCTAATTCGCCGCGGCTACCTGATTCGACGGGGAGTTTGGGTTTAAAACAGCCAACCTGCCTTGATCGCTTCCTGGTCTTCGCTCTCTTTATTGGTCCGACTCACGAACAGATATCTCCGGATTAATGACATATTACGGCGGTCGATAACGACTTTTAGTTAAATAACGCAACCAGTCGAGTCAATTAATGTCGCCTGACTCTCTAAGCTCAGTAACACCCCCAGCCAGGGCAAGAATTGTCCCTTGACTGATTTTTATTTTTCATTTATTTTCTCCTAATGTAAAAATTGACATCTCGCCTCCTGAGAATTATCCCAGTCAGTAATGTCATCTGACTGACTTATTTTAATTTAGTTTTGACGTATTGCCAAAACTGACGTACCGCTTGATAGCTCGCGTCTTCTTACTATAGGCTTTCTCTCCACTTTATTACGCGTCCACAACTTCTTTTTACAATATATAAATGATAATTTAACAACATCAACTTAAAAACTGCACCGACATTTAAAATTTCTATGGTATTCAAATAAAACTATTTTAAATTGTACCGTTCCATTGCAATATCAAGTCTTTAAGTATTCCGGTCTATTTTATACCGATTTATTTTTTGCACAAATTTTACCAGACGATTTAATAGATATACCAAATATTACTATACATCCTTCTACCTCTTAATTGGGACAGATCTTCTGTTATACGTACCCTCTACCACCACACATCCACAGATCTAAAACGGGACAAAAGAGAGATCAGGTATCCTTTGTCAAGTTATATTGACACATTCTCGACAATAATGGCCGATGAATAGAGGCCAATTGTACCGTAGACTAATATTTATTCTATCCGAGCCTATTGAGGACATAAACAGGCTTGACAGCGTTGATAATTGGATTAGAAATTTAAAAATTATTTGATTGGCATTGTTACATATGCATATTTAAAGATTAAAGTCCCAAAATAGGACAGCTTAAAGCAGATATAAATTCTTAATAATTGTTTTTATGCTATAAAGAAATTAGAATGCCAATATAGAGTTATTAATATCATTTTTTTCCAGTATGATATTAGTATCTTTATAATATTGGAGAGGCTTTGCGTAAGTTTTGTATTATTTATATATTTTCTGCATTGATTGTTCAGCAGCTTTTGTTCAACAACTCTATCATTTATTTAACTCTATTTTAAATCAACATACCTTTCCAAGCGTATGAAAAATTTCAAGTCTTTGTCCAAGTTTTTAAAAAGGGTTTTAACGTTGAAAATTCTAGACCAATATCAATTTTGTCTAATTTTTCTAAAACGTTTGAAACCATCCTGCATAACAATATTTATCGTTCAATTCAAGACATCTCCCCTGCACAGCATGGTTTTGCTATAAAACGCTCCACTGTTACTAAATTAAGATGCTTTACGCAATATACATCTGAGTTTTTAGATAGCCGAGGTCAAGTGGACGTTATCTATACGGATTTTCACAAGGTCTTTGATCAGATCGACAATAGCATTCTGATTGATAAGCTATGGAAATTAGGAGTTTCACGAGGTTTACTTAATATTTTTAAGTCATACTTTATTGATAGAACGCAGTATGTTGAGTTTCGAGATGTAAGAGCAACATAATAAATCCTACGCAAGGATCCAATCTTAGGCCTCTTTTGTATGTGGTCTTTATAAGTGATACTACTTACACCTTGCACTGTGTAGTCTTACTTTATGCAGACGGCACGACAGCTTTTTACAAAATTGAGTCATTGAACGATTGCTGGCTATTGCAAAGAGATCTGGATTCAGTGGTTTCATGGTGTGAAACCTACAGTTGGACATCAATAAATGCAAGACAATGACCTACACCCGAAAACAAAATATAGTAAGACATGACTACATTGTGTTGCATACTATACTCTAGCGTTGCAATACTATGTGGCATTTGGGGATTATTTTTGATAATCAACTTACTTTTGTTGAACACATCAACGATATGGTAGCAAATGTTCATCGAATGTACGGCTTCATTTACAGAAATTGCAAAGATTTCACTGATACGAGCTGCCTTGCGACATTCTATAACTCATTGATTAAATCAAAATTGGAGTATGGGTCAATCATCTGGTATCCAGTTTATAATGTTGTTACATGTGCAACACATTGCATCTATACAGAGGAGATTTTTAACGTTTATTCTGGGTGGAGCGTACCCGGAGGGAGGCTATAGTAGTTATTCCATTATATTATCAATATTTTATTTCGCCTCTCTGGAAATTCGACTTAATATATAGTGCATTAAATTATTATATAACGTCTTACGCTATAGAGTTGATTTTCCTTTTTTGCTGGAACGTATATATTTCAAAACACCGAGATTAACATATTGTCATCACCCATAACCTTCTACATTACTAAACGCAAGACAAATGTTTTATTAAAATCCCCTGTGTCACTGATGTGCAGACATTCTCATTTGATTTTTAACAATTGTGACATACATTAGAGCAAGTTTTTAAAAATTATGAATATCATGTTTAATCTTTAAAATTTTCAATCCTTTTTCTGCTCATATTCTACTTTTTCAGTAGTTTTTTGGACATTAGGGGAGACCGGGGTGAGTTGAGTATAGGGGCAAGTTGACAAAGGTGCTTATTTTTTTCCTATTACAAAGTTGGCAGCCCTGAATATTATCAGTTACAATGTTATCGACTCCGTCTACCGTGTAATATTGAAAGACAGGCTCTGCGTACGCATAATATTTTGTGAGCCGCATAAGACTATTTTCTGTGTTGGTAAGTAAATTTTATCATAATTATTTAATCTAGCTTTAAATAATATTACTTAAAGGAATAAATTAAGTGTGTGTTATGTTTAATAGAGCATAGATTTGAGTGTAGCTACAATATATCTATTGTATGAAATTCTAGTACAGTATTTATAAAGATGGCGTCGAATAACAGAAGCATCTGTGGGGTGTGTTGACAGTAAGCAGTATGGGTTAAGTTGACGATACGGTCAACTCACCCCAGTTTACTTTCTTCATGTGACCGTTAAAAATACTGTTATACAGACAGACTATTTTAATATCAGTAATGCTGTTGAATGAAGTTATTTACTGAAATAGAAATAAGAACTAACGTAACATATTTCTTGCTTTTTAGGCACCTCATTATGGCTATGCACTATGTACGTAAGTCCAATCGAGGAGTGGAACCAAAGCTATTGCATAGAGCAGTTAAGTTAGTGAAGGAAGAGGGAAAAACCATGTACAGGGTTGCAACAGATCTTGAAATACCCTTCAAAACACTTTCTTGGTATTGTAAAGTCTACGATGAGAAGGGTGAGTCTATATTTGATGTGCCCTGCTACATGAAAGGAAAAACTTTGTTTACATCTGAGCAAGAACAATTACTTGTTGATTACATGCTTAAAGCATCATCTATTTACTACGGCTTGACAACCAAAGAAGTACAAAGATTCGCCTATGACTATGCAATTGCTCTAAATAAGATGGTGGTGCTAGCAACCTCACATTATCAACAAATGATTTGTTTATCACCAGTGGCTAGCACATCTAAACAAGTGACTATTACACCAGAAGAAATCAGGCCATTGCCTAGAGCTGGGCTTCGTAAGATTAATAAAGCTGGCAGAAAGGGAAGGAAATCTGCTTTACTAACAGACTCACCAGTAAAAGATCAGTTACAATTAGAAGAGGATTCAAAACGGCGTAGGCTGAAGCCAAAAAAGGGGAGGAAAATTTTAAAGGTGTAACTGTAAAAGCACTTTTTGGAAAGACAAAGAAAAGCGCGAATGTTAAGTTATGCAAGATGAAATCTAAACGCGAGTCTTTTTCAGAAGAGGAAGATATTGTCTGGTATGTGCTGAAAGCTATGGCAATTCCAACACGAATGAGGTTTGGATACAGTGCATACATTGTAAAGGTTGGGCTCATGAGTCATGCACCTGTGGAAATCTAGGATTTAGAACGTAACAATTGCTATGTTATAATTCAATTATAACATAGCAATAGGGTAGTATGGGGTAGGTATTTTTTTCCGATTTATAGTGAGCTTCAGGATAAATTAAAATAACTTGTATAAAGATAATGAGGTTATAAAAATTATGGGAATAGGAATCTTTAAGTATCGAAGTAAACACTGCAGGGTCGCATTAAGGTGAAATATCCTTAAGCCCGATTTTATATATGTCGTTTACATTAAAATTAATTATTTGTTAACTACATTGTGTGCAGTGTATCGTTTACTTTTATTATGAATTTTCTGTAGCTCCTTTTAAAATTTTCCTAATACCCCCCTAATAGACAAATACTATCTGAAACATTTAATCCTTCACAGGTAAGCTCAAAATAGCAAAGCCTTGTTATCCGTTTATTACTAATTAAAGTTATTTTAATTTATCGTGAAGCTCACTATACATAGGTCTGGTTGGTAAGTGTGTATCGTTGTCTACCCTATACTATTTTCCAAGGATTAGCAAAGGATATCCACATTTGTACGTATGTATTATTCAAAAAATAAAATACGCAATGCCTGTAAATAAATTTTTAACTGCATCTACTGCTCCTATTGGTCGTAATAAAGACAGAGTTCAAATTTCTACTTGCGCCAAATATTATCATATTATTAATGCATTTGAAGGATAATAACAACATTTCTTTAACCAACAGGGGTTTTCGCCATGGGAGCTTGAGCGCCACTAGCGACGCCCAGAGTAGCGTCAGCGGCACCGAACGGACGAGTGCCGAGTGGCGACACCGAACGGCACTCGTTGGAACTAATTAATTATCGAGTCGCAGTTAATTACTGCCTTAACGAACCCCCTTCGCGTCGTCCGCCGCTGGCAACCCCGTGTATCGGGCTACCGCCCGCCCCGCGCCCCCTCCTATCCCAGTGGCTCTTTGTTTTCGTATAATTCAATTTTCTACATGTATAGATTTTGCAGCGAGCTCTCCGTAGCTTTATCCCGCTCTTTTCGGTGTGTACCTCTCTTTCCATCTCTCTCCCGTTCCACCCCCGATTGGGGGCCGCCTACGATACAGGAACATTGTATCTAGCTATCCGGAATGCTTCTTTCAGAAGGCCAGAATCGGGAATGGACGAATTTGGGTCGTAATTAGGGTTTATTTTGTTGAAAATTATCATCGACGGCGACCTCCTAATGGGAGGTCCTGATGTGTTTTTGACAGTTTTAATTAAATAACCAACGCGAATTACAGGTGAATACAAGTGGATATCGAACAATTAACGCGGTTTAATTTATTTTAGGTGCTTGTTTGGGTACCACGTCCAGCTACTAGATTCAAAATCACAGTTTGTTCAAAATATTTCTTTAAAAAAAAACTCGTAATCCAATTTTGTAAATCACAGACATATATGCACAGACATAAAAAAACTTAAATTTTTCTACTGGAATTGTAACCATTTGTAGTGGCTATAGTGACAAGTACAATGTGTAGCAAAATTTCTCGCAATTTAAAGCCCGATATTCACTTATTAATTTAAATACGACATTATTATTGTTTACATACAACAGTTCGTAACGAAAGTCCACACATCAGTAGAAATACGCACCGTGACTTACATAGGTTTATTACTGAGAACCGAACAAGTTTGCGGGTTGCCCCATAACTACGCTTCTGACGCGCAGCGCAAAATTCGCTTCTTTACTCCTGACATTCTTGATATATACGGCGCAATTCTATTATATTCTGCAGAATCCTTGAAGTATCTGATTCAATCTGATAAAAGCTAATTTAGCACGAATAGAAGCTCAACTATTAGAAAATATATTGACTGGTGTTCAAGGAATTGACCGTAGCGAAATTGTAAACATTAATGCAGAATTTAATTCTAGGATTCCCATGAGATCAGTACAAGACTTGGAATCTTTTGATATTTCAATACAAATTATATATCAAAATTCATCAAGGGAGCATTTGGTAAATCAATATTGCTGTAGATGAATGATTGGCATCTTCTGCTGTGTAATTTCTTTTAGTCCAAGATGTTAGAGATTATAGGTGGTAGAAATGTATTAAAACATTGTAGCAAAGGTATTTTCTAATTGCTACAAGATGTTGGTGCTGGTGGTATAGTGAATTACAAATTATAAAGTCTAAATGTAGTAAGTACGAGGATAGTCCCAGGAGTACTCGACCTAATAAAGAAAAAACAAAAAAAATTAGGAAAAATATTTTTATTTCTCAACATAGTCTCCTTTTAGCTCGATACATTTTTCCCAGTGATGTTCAATAGCTTCGATATCCTGTTTATGGTGAAAATAATCAGAGGGGGCTAAATCTGGCGTGGGGAAACAATTCCAAATTTAACACTTTGATTTTGGTCACCGCGATACCGGATATGTGAACTGGCGCATTATCTTGATGAATCAACACTTTCGTTTTTGCAAAATGGGGCCGTTTTTTCTTGATTTTATCAGCGCTGTAATAAGTTCGTATAATAGTCGCCATTGATTACTCTTTCTTCTTGAAGATAATCAATGCGAATAATTCCACGCGCATCCCAAAAAACTGATGCCATGACCTTGCCTGTAGATGGAACTGTCTTCCCCTTTTTTTGATTCTCTCCTTTTAGCCCATTGTTTTCACTGTTCCTTCGTCTCAGGTGTGAAGTGATGATTCCATGTTTCATCCATGGTTATGAGGCGACGCAAAAATTCGGCTTTATTGCTGTGAAACATCACTAAGCATTCGATTTAAACATCCTCATGATGCTGTTTTTGTTCTATTGTGAGCAAACGCGGCACCCATCTTGCGCACAGCTTTCTCATCTCCAAATTTTCTGTCAATATGCGATGTACAGAACCTTTTCAAATGTCTACCATGTCGACCAGCTCGCGCACTTTCAGTCGACGTTCATCCAATACGATTTTGTGGATTATTCTTCTGACGCGATCACCTCTTTTGGTCAACCACTGCGATGTTCGTCTTGGCAGCTTGTAAGGTTTCGTTTAAACTATGCCACACAATATTTTACTGTTGTAAACGAAGGAGCAGATTCCCCTAGAGTAGAATCTAACTAGGCTTCGATATTGATTGAACAGGGATCTTTCAACTGAAAGTATTGAATCACATAACGACGACCAATTTGGTCATGTTCACAAATTCACTGCGAGCGTTCACTAGTGATGACTGCCAGAGAAACACTAAACAACGTAGCGTCTTCAAACTACACATTTAAGCTTTATAAGGTTGGTACTTTCTACCATGAGATTTTTTTTAAACAACAACCGCCATCTATACGTCAGGCCGGGTAATCCTGTGACTACCCTCGTATGTGTCATTGTAAGTATCTATTTGTATTGTCAAATGCTGGAAATGAGGAAAAAAATTCTGTCATATAAAAGATGAGGAATTCAGAGGGCATGTGACCAACTGGTTTACGCATGCCCGTCAAAGATTATCCAAGAGGGAAAGAAATGCAAGTGCATCCAGCATTAGGCGAAATATCCGAGGCTATCGGTGAATTTTTCCTGTTTTTTTTTAGTCCCCTTTAACAGGCCTTAAGGTCCATAAGGGAATGGTAGGGTGTATGTGGTGTCCTGCACTGTTAGCCTTTAGGTACTCTGGAGAGCTGTACGTGGCAAGTGCTATAAACGGACCGCCTATTATTACCACAGAATTTGACTTCCAAGGTTGGTTTACTCATTTTTACAACCGCAGTTCATCCGCTGCAGAAAAATCACCATCGATGTTTAATTGGCACAGTCGAGTATCGAACCTGGGACCTTCAATTTAGCAGTCTAGCAACCAACCCACTAGATCACTACGGCACCTATTATTTCTGTTAAAGGATTGTGTTTATGTCGTTATTATATTGTTTTTATATTTGTTTTTGTTTTGTCTTATATATAAAACTCTATAATACTACTATGTTAATACTTTCTACACAGATACTAACTTATATATCTCTGTCTTACAAACTTGAATTATATAATCAATGAAAAAAAGGCTTTTAAAACAACAAAATATACAATTTTTTGCAAGATCCAAGTAGTAATGAAGATTACCTACACATCAATTTGCTTTCACGATTTTTTGAAGTCCTTTCTATTTATTAAAATTATCGGGTTTCATAGCATTTATTTATTGTTGCAAATTGCAAATTCTAATAAAAACTTAATACTAACTTTAGCACATAAATCTTATAGGAGTTGAACACAACTTCAAATTAAATTAACGCTCGCTAATGTCAAACGACAATCATAACGTCCAAGTGTAAAATGAAATATTAACCGTCAGGTATTCATTGTTATACATTGTTTTTACCTACAAGTCAGAGGCGGGCGTAAAATTTCAATTACGCCGCTCAGATAAATTTTTTTATCGCCAGCCCCTTAATAACTACGACACAACGCCTCGTAAAAACATGCGAATATGTCCCGCGTTCTGTAATTAAGCCCTTATTACAGATACTAATCCACTAAACCCATCCTAATATTTGCCTTTTTTATATCCCCAGCGAACCGGTCCGAAAAGGCCGTGCGCCCAGCGCCAAATTCGCCACGGCTGCGCTATGAAATACGGGCAGAAAATTAAGTCATTTGACGCGAAGAATGTCACAAACTTAATTATATCAAAAATGCGGGGAATTTGAACTTAATTAAATGCAGTTTTAGCCCGCGCGGCATCCGCTTTACTGCGATGAATAAGTTTAATTAAATCCTTGTGTTTTATGTCCGGAGTTGGGAGGGGTATAGAGTAGGGAAACAGCGCAGGAGTAGTGGTAGTATCGTGCTAGCAGGGTTTATCCGCCCCGTATCCTATTTTTGTACTATTTATTACAATGCTAGTACGGTTAATATTATTCGAATGCACACGTTATTATGTGTGCTATAGTATTAATATTGAAAAGATCTAGTGCATAAGTGCAATAATATTGCGAACAAAATTTTAACGTTTTCAATATTGAAGATCTCGTATAAGCAATATTACATATTTATTGATGAAATTACAATATAATATGTCATTATTAAATAATCTCCAAGATAGCAAACATTAATACATTTACAGAAACAATAAAAATACATTTTAATTTAAAAATGACTTATCTGTACAAGTTAAAACGTCCATACAGGTTTATTCCTGAACGTCACTTACATCCTATGATCCCATTATCGATTTTGAGTATATTGCCATACTTGCGTTGTATACATATTAGCATTTATTAGCATTTTATCGATTTATTGGCCCCCTTGTACGAAATTCTTTGAGGACGTGATATTCCCTATATTTGAAGGAGCAAACCCAGAGAAGTTTAGGTGCCTGAATTTGATATCCAACAGAAATAAATTTCTACTACATATGCAATTCCATTCTCGTAAGTATTTCATAAAAGGGGAAGGTAAATATTGCAAAAGTTCGTTATAAAAGTCATCTAAATACTCATTGTTTGCGTTCGTAAGTATTTTGGTTAATGGCACCTTAGATATGAACCTATACTCGCTCTGTAGAATCTAAAAAGTATCGTGTGATCTAGTTTAATACTATGGTAAATGAAAGTTATAGAGTATATAATGAGGAAAAATCTGTGCAGTCGCTAACAATTTTGATTAAGAACGTTCGATTAAAATTTCTTTCTGCGATCCAGATAAAGATTTGGGATGATATATATCTAGCAAAACCATGTTGCTAGTTTCAGGATCAGTATAGGCTACCATCAAACTTATAGGACATATATTTAAAAGAAAAGCCTCTCTATATACTATCATAAATGCAAGATATCAAAGAACAAAGGTATAGATACACCAGCTTTCTGCGTATAGATGAATAATACGTGAGTGCTGTAACGTAATGTAATGATTTAAAATCACGAACAAACTAGTCCGCGATGAGTCAGAACCTCTGTAATTGAATGGGATATTACAGAAGGCGCTCCTAACCACTCACTAACCAGCTGTTATGTCGTAGGCTACTAGATCTGTCCTTGAGTCACCTAGCTTCACGCCAGATTGATTGAATCCATCAACGGTGTTTTCTTGCATTTGTTATGATACTTTTTCGTAGTTGTTTTATTTGTTTCTAATTTCATTTACCTGAAATTTGGAGTTCTTTTGCAGCAACGAATAACACTGGTCAACAAAATTTCAGATTTATTTTGCCCCACGAGGTAAAGTGGGTGAACTTGGTAGCACTTTTTACAATTATTCCGTATCTGTTTTCAGAATGTTTCTTTCAGGCCGGGTTTCAGAGTGACAAAGCAATGAAATTTTGTGAAGGTATATATTATGATATGTGTATAAATCATGAAAAAATGACGTGCAAAGGGATATATTTGTTAGATATAAGTATTAAAAAATAAAAAATACCCTTACCACCTCGATGAGTGAAGAACTCCTGGATACGTATTTCTGCTGAGGATGGCAACTTAGTTGCCGAAATACGTATCCAG
>JARFOC010000097.1:446396-460437 GCA_031763485.1 Osmoderma eremita
ATTCAATGTCAGCCTTTTCTAACCCTTGCTGAATCCTTGAAACATAGTGGAGTTATTAGCGTTACAAGACTAGTTTCAAAATGATTTCTGATTATATTTATGATTTTGGAAATTTGAAAGCCTGCTCATTAACGATTCCTCAAAACAGCGTAAGGCTGAAATTTACTGTTACGTATTCGTTGTAATAAAATAAGAGATGAGTTGTATATGTTTGTATTATGCTAATAAATACATAATGTTATGAAAAGGGGCGTCACCTATCATGAACAGCTGACAATGTAGTACTGCGGTTCAGCGCTATCAACCATGATATGTCACATTTACTATAACCAAACGTAGTTTGTCCTCCGCCAAAATCTCTGACTTGATAGAATGTTGTAAGACTTTCAGTGGCGCTCCGCTTGCTAAGATTAACGTACTTAAGTCAAACCAGGCAGTTAACATTAATATAGCACAAATACTCTACCATTAAAAGATGCCAAATACCAGAACATTATGTTACTGACCGTCAAAAATACAGAATCACCATCGGACGTGGAAGATGGATCAGCTTCCGAGTGACAGTACTTATCCCATTTTTAGATATTTCAAATGTATTTTTATTTAAATCATAGAAATTTTTTGTGTTCACTGTATTGTTTTCTTTCGTCTTATTGCATAAAAACAGTTTAAACAAAATAAAATAAATATCCTTTCTGCAAAATTTCAGCAGGCTCTTGAATTTTACAATTATAAACATCCGTGTGGTTAAATATATAGGGACTTCTGGATAGAACTCAATCCCACGCGAGCTCATTTGAATATGCAACCAATATTACAAATTGGTAATTGTTAAGGTTGAAACCACTATAATATTTTAAAGCTAGCAGCTGAATTTCTCTTTGCGCAAAACACGCACTATATCCGATTGACATTTACAATTTAAAGATACCTTCAAATCAATGAACTTGAGCAAAAAACGTTATTAATTTTGTAATCCTCCAGAAATCATCATCAGCATTAATTAACTTAATCTTAGTGCTTGCTTTATGATAGCGACTTAACTCCTTAAACTGCAACACCATCTATGTTGATTCGTCTTTGAAACTACGACGCATCACTGCTCTAGCAAACTGGATACGTAGTTCAACAACGAAGTTTCCATCTTCAGTAGTAAGGGTGTTTTGTTATGGAAATACCTACCCAGTTTTTATACATTTGTTCAGTGTAACGTTCACAGTTTTTTGTTAAGTGCATCGGAATTCCTGAATCTACTGGACTAGTCTACCTGAGATCGAGCTCTATTTGAAGTATCTCTGTGCCAAAAGTTAGATAGCAATTCTTCTATGCTATTTGTATTTTAGAATGTAGCCAAACATTCTCAGCACGCAATTATATTTGCATAACTGCTAGGATGCTTGACATGTAGCTTTAACAAATTTAATTTATTTATTCATACTCAAGAGGTTATAATAAGTCTACAGATTGTATCTGAAAGAAAGTCTAGTGAAAATAGACCACTTTTAAACCCCTATTTACAATGAACGCAATAATATCGACCACTCCTTTTGCGAATTCTACAAAATGCGTTCGACCAATCCACACGAGCTTCTTGAACGATTGTCAAAGTATGTGGAATGCAACGGGAACAAATTTTTTTGGCGGCCAAATGTCGATGCAATATTGAATGTATGCTGGTCCCACTAATACCCAAGGATACCGCAATTCACATGCCGATCTTGCAATATCCAAATAAAATACATGTTTGTGCCGGTTTAGTCTTCGATCTGGATGCAATCCAAGGTATTGAACGCTTTCGACCTGATCGTTAAGTGAGACTTAGTTTTAAGATAACGTTGTATTTTTTTAGGTTACTTGTTAAGTCTTGTATCTTATTAAATACCTTTGTTAGTAATCTTTGATAATGTAATACCGGCCTAAAACAATGCTTCGATGACGATATACAATTTTTTAATAATACCCACGGCCTATTAATCCCGGTTGGCATTTATTTTTCCTTTTAATACCGATCTCGTTACTCCAGACACTGGGTATTTGACACGGGACGCGTACGGTAAAGGCGCAAATTTCAACAGTGGCGTACCTATGGACCAGTCGGAGCGCATTATATTCGTATATACGCGGTATCTTCGGCGACGATGTGACTGCAAAACCACTTTCGTCCCGGCTGGTTTGCCTAGACGCCAATGATCCGCTGCTGACAGCTTCACAAAGGCGGGCGCCCCGCGGGGTTGACGTTTTCTACGCGCTCCGCACACCGCACGCACTCTCAGATCGCGCTATCGGGCCGCTTTCGTCCCTGTGTAGTGCGAACACTGGGACTAGGGGGACTCGGTTTGATTAAAAAATATCGCCGGCGTGTGGTAGTCGAGCTTCCCGTTAACGGTGACCCGATCTGTCGTTCTGCGTTGAGTTCCGTCGGCGGCTATGCATGTAGTATGGAGATCGAAAATTTCGAATTGCTGGAGTGTATGCGATTTTATCCATTTGCGAGAGTATGTGTGTGTGTGTGAGC
This sequence comes from Osmoderma eremita, assembly GCA_031763485.1. Lineage (NCBI taxonomy): Eukaryota > Metazoa > Arthropoda > Insecta > Coleoptera > Scarabaeidae > Osmoderma > Osmoderma eremita. Next base: position 448,912 of record JARFOC010000097.1, read on the forward strand.
TTGTGTTCGTGTGTATGGTGTGTTGTAGACGTAATGTTCTGTCTAGCGCGGCATTAACGAAACAGCAAGGGCAAATTATGTTTCAATATATTTCTTGTTAATGGTAAAAGAGTTAATTTATATTTTGTTCTGAACTATTTCATACTTATAAATTGTTTTAAATCCTTGTATAAATTTGCAACCTTTTCCAAAAATCTCATTGCTGATTATCATCAGGTTTTTCGAACAGGGAAAAGTACAACAGATTCTATACAGATAATGCATCAAAGATTACAGAAATCATGCGCATACAATATAGAATTGCATATTGTGTTTATTGTCTTCAAGAACGCTTTTGACACACTCAGTAGATTAAGAATGATTTAAGAACTGTATATAATATATAAAAATAAATAAATAAAGAATAAAGAATGACACAAGAAACCCTCGTTAACAAAAATTGCTTAGGCGGATGATCTATTCTAAGTAAATCAAAGAAGGAACTTGTAGAAAAACCTACTATTATAGAGCAACACGCTAGGGATTTTTGACTATCAGCGAACAAAAAACAAAATATCTAAGATTACTTAACCCATCTCTTTCCACTACCAAAATTACGAGGAAAATGGTTTTTCCACCAAATGTCCAACATTATCGAATAGAATCGCATCTATTGGTCCCCCAGAAGCACGGCCTCATTGAATCTTCTTGTTTTTGTTTTGTAACAGCAGTTCACGAACCAACTGAGATCGAAACTATCTGAGATTTTGGTTTTTCACAGTGCACCAGTCTGTCCAACTTCCACGCATTGACCGATGCACTTTCCACCAAGTTTGAAAAAAGTGGCCTTCACAATTTTTTTCGCGAATTTTGATGTTCTAGTTTGCTATTCCATCGTCACGCAAATCTACACCAGCCATATGCTTATTATAAATGTGAATCATGTTTGGCTGATCTACTAGGTTGTGTTTTCTCTCCTTATGGTTGAGGAGTTTGACCTGTACCACTAGTTGAACCGATTCGCAATTCGACATAACAGACACGACTGAATTGTCATTCCAGCGAACCAAACTAATTTCATTCAAATGGTCACATCGCGTGTTAAAAGTTCTTCATCTGTTTGGATGGTTCAACAGAACATTGAGCTACATGGTTCGCCCTCACAGTACCTGTATCAAAAAAAACCAGATTCCTTTAGATATGCCAGAAGAGAGAGACTTGTGAAAAAGTTATCGAAAAAGAAATTCAATGAGAATTAGGTTCTGTCGCAACACTCAATAGTTCCATTAAAACACCTCCGCCAAGTCCAAGACCAGACTGCCTTTGCTAGACCGTCTTACCACCATATGGTATGAACTTGAACAAGTAGCCGTCACTTGATGTCAAACACCATAGTTTGAAGCCAGATCATTACAGGCTTCCTTTTGATAAACATTTTGGCAGAATCTTTACCATAATAGATCTGATCTGTTCGTCAATTGACAAGTGGTGCTGGAAAAACTCCAAATTGCATGTAGTTCTTAATGACCAGATCAAATATAGGTGTCAGTTTTGTAAACTTGGCCTCTTTGTCAAGACTGTTATTATCTGCAAGATCCAGATTTTTCTTTACACTGATGAATCGATTTTTTGACATAGTTTTTTTTTACTATCTCAACACCACCATCCTCATCTGTCGATCGGTTCCTACTAGTTTGTGGTTTGTGCACCTAGTGTTAGTTCTGACATTAATCAAAAATATCATTTTTGTATGGCATGGCAATATTGGCAAAAGATGGGTTAGGTAACAAGCATGTAAAGGAAACTTGCAAGTGCAAAAACAAACTTTTGACGAAGTTTTAGGACTGACGATTTCGGTCTTGGCGAGATTGAGTATAAAGTAAACAATGTGCGTAAAAAACTCCTAAGAAGTAAGCAATGACAGAGTAAAGCCAAGATAAAAATATATAAGGCCATCATCAGACGAAGCGTTACATACGCCATGCAAACTATAACAATTAAGAAGATGAAAAGAGAGGAAAATCGTGAGGAAAATCCTGAGTCCAGAAAGAATTAACCAAAACCTGTTCCGAATGAGAACATGGAAGCAAATAGAAGAAGCACTGAGTGGGGAGGAAATTGTTCGTTTTTTATAATAATCTGAAGACTGAAATGGTGTGGTCACATTATGCGTACGATGAAGAGCGCTTAGGAAAGTTACTGATTGGGAACCAGTGGTATGACGATATAGGAGCACACCAAAGTCATCCTGGAAACATGAAACGCTCGCGGATTTAAAACAAATGGAAGTAGTGGACTGGATAGATCGATGTCAGGACAAGAAGCATTGGAACTTAGTGGGAAAAGGGAAATTGCACTCAACATCTGCTCAAATAGGTTCTTCCAAAATTAAGACTACCTCAAAAAAATCGTTTCACCAAAGTTTGACAAACAATTTATTATTCCAGTCCAACTTAACTCACTTAAACTGGGATAGAATTTAAGGTGACAGAAAGGTAGATTTATATAAATTCAATAAAATTTATATCCATGACATGTGCTATATACGTACAAGTTTTGATCTTCACATCTATCTTTTGCGCTATCCTATCGAAGAAGTGCATACAATTCTTAATATAATTTATGCTCTTATTCATACAACATTCCTTTACTGCAGAATAGTTGAATAAGCAGGCATAAGCATTCCAGATCAGAAGTTCTAATTACATCCAAAATACTGAAGAAGTTTTGTTCTTGTTGAAGCGATATTATGCTTGAAATCTTATCCATAAATCAGATACTAAGGTTTAATTTGGAGAACTAGAAACATAATGTTATTTAATGATCAGAAGAAGATATCTTATTACTCAAGCGATGTTATGATGGAAGTCCTGTCAACATGTTGAATGCCCGTAAATCAGATTTTATTTGAAGTACCAAAAACATCAAATTCTTTTAATGATCGATATCCGTCAATATCCATAATTATAATTTAAATTAAGAAAACTCATTCTTCGAATAACTTATTTCAACTTATGCTAAAGTTACAATTTATAATTTTACCTTTATTTCAAAATAATAAAAAGTTCCCAAGCAAAAAATGTAATGTTCTTAAATTGATCTTAATTAAAATGTTTTAAAAGCAACATAACCTTTTATAATTCCACTAACGTTTCCAAATCATGATACCGGAATAGCTTGTTCATCGGCATGGCTTTATTGGGTTTCAAAAAGTTGTTTTGCTTTGATTCACCATTGGATTACAAGGGAGATAGTTTAATAATCTTTATTTGTCGATTCCACCAGTGGAAATTGCTCCAGCATTTACATAGTTACTCTGGTTATTCTAGACAGTGCCTATTCCTCGCTTCGGGACCACTGATTGTAGTGTTTATGCGCACCGTCTAATCATTGGGGCGCAAATCAAATTATCAATTAGCATTCAAGCTCGTATCAATGGATAATGAGCCATTGAACAATTATAGTGGTGGATCGCGTTTTGGAAATGCGGACGACAAATTGGAAAATTTCAACAAATACACTGCATTAAAAACCCCAAAGCAAATATTAATTGCGCACCCTGGTTATTTTAGTTATTCTCCAATAGGTGGACGAATTATTAATTATTCCATGGAAAATTGGTAGATTTTCGCTAGGTTTATTGCGCATTTTTAGTCAATTTTTGGGAATGCACGAATATATGTAATACTGAATGCATTCTCCGAATTACTGGTGCGGAATTATCACTAATTGTAGAGTATTAAATACGATTTGAAAGTCCTGTATTTGGATCATATTTACGTGGAATTTGTATTGTATAACTGAATTATTAAAAAAAAAATGACGCTTATTAATAACGAGATCATAAATATACCTACATAGGAATATGGGCTCCAATCGAGCCCTTGATTTTTCCCGGTTTTGCATAAATTCTGCAAAGCTGTGAAGTATTTTGTGATTCTGATGCCTGTATAGATCCTATACATCTATATTCTTGTAAATGTTAATTACATATGAAGTGTTATATCCAGAGTATTTTGAAAGAAGCAAGTTGCCAGTAATTTTTAGATACTTACACCAAGAGGAAACCGGATTTTTGCTGGTAAACGCTTCTAAAAACAGATTATATTAAATAGGATTTTGGTTTTGCAAAGTAAGCAGATTATTGTATTAATTAATGGAAACATGAACCCCACTAAGGATTTTGTCGAAGCAAAACCGGAGGTACTAAACACCTAAGAGATTAGGCATTAAAATAATTTGTATGTACTGAGCTAATTTTTGTAATTTTCGTGTAAATTCATTGAATGCCATATACCAATAATTGCATAAGGCAAACATATACTGAACTGTTCTTTATTTAAATATGTTTCAGAAATATGTTGGAATTTTGAATACTTTTTCCAATTAGTAATCCAAAGGAATAGATACAAATTCCTAGAAATTCCTGAAAAGGCAGCATTTTAATGACGCGTGCAGAATGTTCAAGTAAAATTGGCCTACTCCAGGGGGAATTAGATTGATATTTAAGCGGCTAAGAATTCAGATTTACAAAGATTTGTAAGGATTCTGCCGTGTCACCCCCCAACAAAAATTTATTAGGCGTTACAAAATCAATGACCACTTATTTATTGCTACTCAAGGAAAATAAATAATTTTTAATTATCGACTATGCAAATCGGAGAATTAATTTTAGTAATAAAGATAATATAATTTTGATTTGAATCTGAACTTTTCCCAAACCATATTCAGCATTACTTACATTACGATATTATTAAATTGAGGATGTTTCAAAAGAAGGACATATCAAACTCTTTAACTTACATTCACGTTCTAAGATTTGCACCTTGGGGGAATTGCAAAATTATTGCTTTGGAAGAAAGGTTTTCTTGCTGAGGATAAGTACTCAAAAAGGTGTTGATTCCCTTGTGCATTAATTGTATTGTGTCTATCATGGTATGTGCATGGTATGGTATGGCACGTGCAAGCAATATTTTGGACAAACAAGAAATTAGTATTTGCAATAGTTAACAGCTGTGGTTACACAAGAGCTAATGTAGAAACGATGACTCCTCATTTGGGATGGAGTTTCAAAGAGGAAAAGATAACAGAAAACACTTTTTGGCCGCGGAATAGTAAATAAATAAAATAATACATGTATATATACTTAGTATTAATATTAAAAGGAGTAATTCAAAGATTAAAATAGGATGCTAGTTGCAGTAGCATCCAATATGTAAAGGTAGAAAATATTGTTACAAATATCTTCGTTACAATAAAAACCATTCTAAGAATTTCTATGGATATGTTTAGACGCCATTACAATTTCGCCGGGATTAATAGTGTAGAATATCTAGTATGATTGTAGTTTCAAACGTAGGATGTAGTGTGTTTACTATGCTGCCCTGCAGTCGTTGCAATCATCACAAATAACTAATTCGAAACTCTGGGCATAAAATTAATATACTTATGTATGTATGTAAAAGCTATTTCAGAAACTTTCTATTAACTTTATGTAAAAATACATTATTCGTAAATAAATGGAGCAAAATAAATGAACAAGATGGGGAGCTGAATTATTGTGCGAGCATAAATCTGGCTTCTATTTTTAAATAGAAAAAATCATAGTGCAAGCAAAATACATTTTGCTAGAGCAAAATTATTTTAGGCCTATATTTTGATAATTCTTTTCCGTTTTGATTTTGGGGATGTAACAAAGTTATGGATGCTGAAACACAGCTAAGTAAGTAAGTTCATCCTCACCGGCAAACTTCAACAGATTAAAAGTGAGGACATTATATCACAAAATCTTTTGAACCGTGAGTAGCCGTCAAAGCAGGGTAATTGAGTAATCTAAAGCATTTGTATAAAATGTTCGTTTCGAAAACTTGTAGCTACTTATGATCGATGCGGAGAGGACATAAAATCTTTTTTTAATAAAACATGAGTAGGCTTCAACGCCAGACTTATCAGACATATCAGTAATTGACCTTGGAAGCATTTGGTTAGATTGCTCATTTGCAAAATTTTAAGCTACTATCGGCTCATCAGTGCCATAAAATTGAGGACATAAAATCTCTTATTAAATGAAACATGACTATTCTTCAAATATATACTCAGCAATTGACTTTCCCTATTTACTCATTCGTTTCAAAAAAATTGAAGCTACCATCAGCACTTACCAGGAGATCCTCCTGCTTGGTGCCCAGCTAGGCCCAACACGGCTGCTGGGGACGCAGCCCCCGGATTGGCATTCATGCCGGCGGCAGCGGCGATATTATGGGGCAAAAATGCCGCCGCCACAGCCGCGTGAGCGTTGAAATAGGCCATCCGACTCGCCGCCATCGTCATGTGGTGATGATTGAACGAGTGATCCGACGGGAAACAGGTAGGCGCTTGGATGTGCCGTTGCGGGTAAACATTCGGTGTTATCGCGGAGACGGCCGCCGTTGGCGACCTGTGATGGGAGTCCCCGAGCCCCAGCAGCTCCTGGATAGCAAACGGCGACCTCTGAGGCATCGTTTGCGGGGTCTTGTTCAGGATACTCGGAGCGGTTACGTGAACGGTGCTCTCTAAACTTTCATTGTTCATCTTTTTGCACAGATTTTGAACGCCGATTAGTGTCCTATTAGATCACAGATGGTTTCCGACGGGCGACAGCATTGTCTCTAAGGTATATTGAAGCGGCGATTATGTCATTTTCGCCCAGGGAAACAGCGCCAAAATTAACGGTTCCTCAAATAATCGTACTACCAATCAAAACTAAATTAATTCAATCACCATTTTCCTTTTAAAAATACCACTGGGATTATTTAACACTCTCTTTTATCAAATTACTTTTTGACGAGCATGAAAATCATAACCTCAAACTATACAATCCGGATATTTACTTTTTCATTTAAGTCCTTTTGATTTATTTAATCACCGAACTTTCTTTTTAATTTTCACTTATAAGTTAGGTTAGTGTTGTTTTGGTGGAGGATCAGTTTTGTTTTTTTATATAGCTAAAATATGGTACTAGCAAGGAATAGCCTAATTTGGATAAAAAGTCCGACCGTGTTCAAATGTGGGTGCAAACTGACTACTTCTATTTGAAAAGTGAGGACTGCACGTTCGCGTCCAAGATACACCCTAATATTCGCCCGAAAGAGACCCTCGTACGGGGTGGAGTTTGAATCCCGCCAATCGCCTCCGTTTGCCTCTCTCTCTTATTGGTATAGCGGTGACGGTAGAAACTCAGCTCTACGCGGCCCGGAGTTAAGTGTGCTTTTGCGGCGCCATCTGACGGTGGTGGGCGGAGTTTTTCGTGCCATTGTTAGGGTATTGTCGCCGCTACGATGGTGGCGCTTAGGACCGATATTCGACTGTCGCATTTTGACAATTACTGTCAAACAATTTGTTTGCTTAATTGAAAATGATGTGTTCAATTATTATAATTGACTTTAATTAATTAGCTGTGACTAATTTATGGCTTGTTTCGTCGTGCGAAATGATTTGAGCTTTTGTTGCATGTTTTCAGTTTAATCAGGTTAATATAATGTAGGAATATAATATTAATTACATATCAACTTATGTGGTTTTTATGAAAAAAATTAAAACTGTTGTACTGTCAATTAAAAAATAAACATCTAATTGACTCTTCATATTAATTGACACCCATTTTTTGCTATCTGTTTTTTAAATATTTTTCATGGAAAATTCATATTGGGTTTTGTTCTCATTAAACACAGATATATTCTTAAGAAGCTCATGCGATTAATAAAAGAGTAACGTATTAACAGCAGGAAATAAATTCAGGAAAAAGGTAAATGCATTTGACTAGAAGAAAATCTGGCATAATTTCAAAACAAATAATCCTGGACTTTAAAAATTTATTGCCTTTGAGGAAGTAAATTGGCTTATAGCCAAAGCTGTCAATGATTGATTGAAAGCGATTACAAGTCATCGAATATTAAATATAAATAATACTTAATCTGATTATTTAATGCAAATTACTTTAAAAAGTGTGTATTATAATAGATTTTTTCAAGTACCTACTCCTAGCAAAGGTAATTAATTAATAATCAATGTCAAAACAGATCTGGAAATGGGCAGACATCTGTTGATGATTTTTTTGAACTCATCGGTTAATTTATTTCAAGAGCATATACATACAGTGTATTAAAGATACATGCCAGAAACAAGTCTAGAAAAATAAAGAAAATATATAAATGTATATGTATATGGTTAAGAAAAACTTAAACATTATTGAAAAAACAAATAATCATTAATAACACTTAATATATATTCTCTGAGGTACTTTTTAAATAAATTGAAATTCCGAATATATTTCAGATTGCGTGGTAACTTATTATAGAGTTTTCATCTTTAATATTGGATTTTTTGATAAATTGCCTTTCGATGCGGAGGTGGAAAAAAATAATGCGTGTATAGTGCTCATGAGAATAATTATATGTGCAAAGTTTTTCTTTATCTTTATATACGAAACATAGTGTTTCATATATATACCTATCATAAAATGTAAAAGTTGAATTATTTTTAAAAACATTTCCGCATGAATCATTAGACATTATATTGAATATAATTCTGATCGCTCGTTTTTGAATTAAAAATATCCTATTAGCTTCGTACGACATTCCCCAATGAACAATCCCATACCGCATACATGCAATAAAGTTAGAATAATAAAATGTTTTCAGAGTTTCTACATTAGAGATTTCCTCGAGCTGTTTCACATGCCTTTGATAACATTTTAGACAAATACTCAATGTGATGAGACCACCTCAAGTTTTCGTGTATATATACTCCTAAAAATTTGCATGATACGTCAGTATTCCAGGTGAACTGGTTAATATTGATTTCCTGAATTGATTTTATTTTATTATGAAGATAGATAATTTTAGTTTTGTCAATACTTCTAATTAAATGATTACCTGCCATCCAATTGCAGACCTTGTTCTACGTAATTTCAGTTTTCCGTAGTAAGCTAGGTATATCCTTAGAACTTATAATCATATTAATGTCGTCGGCATACATGACCACCTGATCCACGTGACTGAGATGTGTAGGAAAATCATTGATATATATTAAAAATAATGTAGGGCCCAGAACGGAGCCTTGGGGCACCCCAATAGTTACATCTAGAGACGGCGATTGGAAATCGTTTACTGCAACGCTTTGCTTTCTGTTAGAAGATAGGATTTAAACCAATTAATGATACTCCATTAACACCATAGTATTTTAATTTATGCAAGAGTATATCGTGATTAACGAAATCAAATGCCTTAGACATATGAATAAAAATTCCCAAACTTTTTTTTATCACAATCTAGGTTGTTATATATATTATTTAAAAAGTGAAAAATAGCTGTACCTGTTGACTTATTTGGACAAAAACCGTGCTGGCTGGTGGATAAATGATCAAATGATATGATAATGAAAATCAGAGTTAAAACAATTTGAAAAGTATTGTTGAACTCGAAATACTGCAATATTAAAACCAGCCAGTAACGGTCTGTGACTTGATTGGCCTGGTGATTTGTACGAATCATTGATGTTAACTCGTAAAAGCCTTCTAAACCCCTTCTTATATTATATAGCGTTATGTGTGAGAATGTGTGACATTATCTGCCTCCGGTTGGACTTTGGAGAATATCATTTATCCTCCAAAAGTGTAGAGTCCTTCTGTGCCGACTGAAACCAAACTGTACGCAATTTCGCCATGTATAGAAGAATAAATAGAATTTTAAATGGAATTATGCATCCTGTCAAGTTTGAAATATATGATATTTGGCGCGGTACTCTGTTTGGTTGGGTTCGGAGACCACCAGAGGGATAGGCACACAATTTTAACGTTAAATGCCCCACCACTTACTTACTATGTTATCCCTGAATATGTGTTACCAATTAAGTTGTTACATTCACGGCTTGGCGTAAAAAGTTAAAACCACCGGGTAATAGTTATAACCAACAAACTCTCAGATCCACATAGAGTTTCAGATGCAAAGTATGAACGAGAAGTTAAACTTTCTCTTTCGTTTATCAGCAAAGGGTAAAAGAAGGTAGCTTGCTTATCAATTCATATTTGTATTGTAATCATCTTAGATTCAACACTTTCTTACTTGCAATAAATTATTTCAGAATAATAATGTATATTCCATACAGGTGCAGAAATACTTTCTTTCACATCTGGAACTAATCAGTAAAAGATTAAAGCCAAAATGAGAACTCAAATCTCTGTTCAATGGAAACAATCCTTGTCATAACTAGAATTTCTGTCAGTTGTTTCGAATTGTTTTTTTTGAATATCGATTATGTTAGAACTAAAACAAAACATGTTTTTAATATCCCCACTTCAATGGGTAAAAGACTCTAAGCACGTATTTCGGCAACTAAGTTGCCATTTTCAGTAGAACCTGCAAAGGAAACAGGTGTTCGACTTAGTATCTCTGGTAAAGGTAAAATCGTACCGGTGGTAAGGTAAATTATACTGTGACAAGTTGGTACATTTTTTCTTTTTGTTTACATAATCTTATTGCTACAAAAAAGTATTTTCAGTTAACCTTTTTCACTTGCAAACCTGGAGATAGTGACTTGTGTTTGAATTTTCCGCCTTTTCGTTCTCAACCATAACTAATCCTAAGATTTACAAGAATATCAAGCAATGTACTTTAAGTACGATATTGCCTCGATTTTTTTTTTGATTTTAACAGATTTAGCGTCCATTCGACAGAAAACGTCTTTAATTTCAGTTATTTCTTTGGCATGTTTGTAACGCCATATCACGAAAAACTTTCCGCAAGCACGTCAAAGTGATAAAATGGACGATATAATAACATAAATATTAATTACGTTTGTGCAAAAAAAAAATTGATTGGATGATTAATAACACTGGTCAACAACATTTCAGATTTATCTTATCCCACGAGTTAAAGTGGGTGAACTTGGTGGTACTTTTTACACTTATTTCATATCTGTTCTCAGAATTTTTCTATCATGCAGGGCTTCAGAATGACAAAGCAATGAAATTTTGTGAAAGTATATGTTATAATATGTGTATAAATCATGATAAAATGAAGTACAAAGTGATATATTTACTTGGAAATTGTGCTGATATATGACTTTCTGCTCTACAAAAACATCTCTCTTCAGCGTCTAGCAATATACTGCCAACATAGCAGGGCTCCATTTGCCTTGGTATCATCAGCACTTTCATAGTCGCTTATTGTCATGTTTTGTGGAGGTTTAGGTACAGGTACTGGTAGGATTGTGAGGTACTGGCCCCAGTGCAGATGGAATATTGGGATATTTTACAGTATGTTTCAATTTAGAAGTCATCCCATTTATATTTGTTAGACAAAAATAGCAATCGGTAATATGATCTGATGGTTCCTTCCAAATCATAGGAATAACAAAAGGCATATGTCGTTTATCTTTTGCTTACGCTGTAAGAAATCTGACACACATAACACAGCGCTCAGCTTTTGTCTTCACTTTACACTTGAAATACTGCTCATAGCACTTTTTAAGGAGAGGAGTGAAAGACCGTTTTTGATATTTAAATGTCAA
>JARFOC010000097.1:474142-495518 GCA_031763485.1 Osmoderma eremita
TTAACCCTCTGTTGGAAATTTACGCCAAACGAAATAAATATTTCGCCAACGTGGAATTTCCACACTAGGTTAGCGTGTAATTATGAAAAAAGACGCAATTTTTCGACAAACTAGATTTAATTATACGTTTTTGGTAGTATACTTCCATAGTAATATTGCACTGTTTTTCTCAGTGTACAATTAAAAACAATAGAATTTTGTCGCTACACATTTATGATGATAAGTATACAGGAGAGCGATATTTAAATATAATACACGAAGTTCTACTTCCGTGTTTAAATACGCTGCCGAATCAAGATGTTGAAGACGCTTGGTTCCAGCAAGATGGTGCACCATCTCATAACACACGTTCGGTTAGTGACGTTTTAGAAAACATTTTTGGAGATCACTGGATAAGTAATGATGGTCCATTCCGCCGGCCTGCGCGCTCCCCGGACTCGACGCCTTTGGACTGTTACATCTACTTGTATAAAGAACAAGGTACATGCGGAACCAGTAACGGCTAAGGACAACATGATTGGAAAGGTATTGGATCCCTTTAACCCGTTAGAACCAACCAACCAAGCATTTTAAAAAGAGTTTATACATGTTTAATGTTAATGTGTTTTGCGTTGGCTTCACATTTTCTTTTTCTCGGTGTAATCCTGGCACTTGTGTAAGAAGAATTTTAAAGATGAACAAGATCAAGCCATTCAAATCAAAATTTAATCTCACTTTGCAAGAACGCGACAACGACCAGCGGCTAGAATTCTGTTTTTGGTTTCAGGAACAACGATCATTTGCGAAGTATGTGTTGCTTAGTGGCGAGTCCACTTGAAATTGTAAGCTCGCAGACTTGCGGTTGGTGGGCCGACGAAAATCCACATTTTCAAATAGAATCACGTAATCAATACCACTTTAAAATGAATGTGTGGTGTGGAATTTTTAATAGCCAAATATTCAGACTATACTTTCTCAGAAATAATTTAAATTCAGCAAGATATTTGTAATTTTTACAAAATCACATTCTTAACCAAATGGAAAATTGTCCCATAAAATTAAGAAGAAAAATGTATTTCCAGTAAGATGGTTGTCCAGCTCAATCATCGAAGTTAGAAATTATCGGCAATTTAGAAATATTGGCCACGTAGAAGAGACCATCAGAAATTGTGTTGTTCAGTTCCACCAAATGAATTATACAACAGAAAACGAGGGAAGACCTGTAAAAAAATATGAGATATTAGCGTTACCATGATTAAAATTTTTAATTTAAATTTTTTATGTGTTTAACTTATAAGTAGATAAGTATTATTTCTTCCTGCTTAATTTTGTTGTTTAAAACTCAGTGAAAATAGAATGATAAGAAAAAGACATTTTATCATTTACATTAACTCCTGTTGCACTTATTGTCGAAAACATTTAATGCAATGTATCAGTTTTTTAATTCTAAAGCGTCACTTCCAAACCGAGAAAGAAAGAACCCATAATCTCGAGGATATGAACGAATTATCCTCCGGTAACCGAATTCATTAAACGATTGACGTCAAATTAAAATTTAGGCCCGTAATCCGGTTAGTCCGACGGATGCGCCTTCACTCGTTCGGGAGAATCGCCTTTTGTGACTCGTTGAGTCATAGAATCGGTCGCGTCCTCCTCGAATGACTACTAATAGAGAATTTAAGCGGTTTGAATGGCGGCACATCAGCAGTACAGTCTGTCGTACTCGTCACGTTACTCGCACAGATTAAAAATTAGATTATGGGACTTATTACCGGTTGGGCACCAGTTTATGCCCCGCTTTGATCAGGCGGTAATTGCGTTAAGATTCATTTTCGTGAAATTTTAGACCGTTGGGAGGGAGAGAGAACAGTCCCGACTATCTCGCTCGTATTTCCACGGTGACTCTTGACAAAGCCGTAACGAGGTTCGCCAGTTGTAACCGACCAAATTGCCGCCATTTTATCGTCCCCGTGGCACGAGGGAGTTTAGTTGGAAAGGCGGTTGTTGGCAGCGGCGACTGTATTTCGAAGAAGACTTTGTCCCATTAAATGTTATGGTAATTCGTCTGATTACTGCGCACGGCTGTTCGACGATCTCGCAATGGTTGGTGGGTTTTTCGTCTGATTTAAAAAAAAAACCGAAGAGTCGAACGCGAGAGAGTAACGGAGAAGGAATAAAATATAAAAAAATAAAGAAAGAAGAGACCGATTACGGGTACATTAAGTCAGATGGCGAATCATCTGTGACAACGTCGTCGAATTGGGGCATAGTTGTTAAATGCACCGCCATCTTGTCGAAGCAAATACGTACATATCTGCATACATCTACTAAGCTGATATTTTAAATGGATTTACAAGTATCTGCGGTCCAAATTATACTGTAATGCATCCATCTATTGTCGCGTTTAACAAATGCATTTTCCACCCTTTTAAAAAATATTTACGATATTTCATTTACAACAGCGTTTACAGTATATATAGGGGAAACCAGAGCAGGTTGGGACACGGGTCGCTAACGGACAGTTTAAACTTAACACATCATTGCAGTTTTAGCACATGTGCATTATTTATTTATTTATTTATTTGTTTGTTTGTACTTACAGAAGATTCCAGATAGTATAGCCAAACATAATAAAATAAATACGACTAATATTTACATTGATATAAATTGACACAATGCAACAATAAACCGGCAGTAAATAAATAGCTGGCTTAATCCTTAATCTTGAAATTTAAACAGCTTAAAGATTATATAATACATTTCATAGAAAAAATAAAAATAGAAAAGGATGTGATACCTCAAACAAATTAATGTCGCCCAATTGTTTGGATTGGAAAGGCATACCTATGGAACGGCAAAAACATGGTAAATAAAATGTATCCGTATATCAGGAATTAAAGGTTAGAACTTTGAAGTTTAGTTTAGATAGTAACTACGGACAATCCACATAATTGTGCCGCAAACGGTATCCAATTTTTAGGGAGATCAGATATCGTCGACGTTCCAGAGAAGTAATTCTTAATAGGTTTAATCTGTCTTTGTAGTTATATAAGTTCTTGTTAATTTTTAGTTTAAATAAAACAAAGTTAACTATTTTCTTTTGGACATATTCAATACGATTCTTATGGGTTTCATAGTATTGGGACCAGATTATACTGCAGTATTCTAAGACAGATCGGACTAGAGAATTAAATAATGTGATTATGGCTTGAACATTGGTGAAGTCTGCACATGTTCTTTTAATAAATCCACACAGACGTAAGGATCGGCCGATAATGGAGTCCATATGGCAGTTAAATGTAAAATTTCCATCAAATATAACGCCCAAGTCAGAGATCTTGGAAACTCTACGTAAAACATTGTTATTTATATGATAATCGTGGTTCACTGGGGTAGGACTTTTGGAAAAGGTGATTGCACCACATTTGGAGATATTCAAAGTCATGTTATTGACCTCGCACCAAGCAACTATGTTATTCAAATTTCTCTGTACAGTATGTAATCTGATGCTGAAGAAATACTTTCAAACAGTTTCAAATCATCTGCGTAAGCCAGATAGTTGCATGTAAGGGTAGAATACAAATCATTCATGAAAAGTAAAAACAATACGGGTGCCAAGTGGCTACATTGTGGTACGCCTGACGTCACGCATATAGGACGTGACTGCACACATGACAGCTTAGCGACCTGTATTCTATCCTGTAAGTAAGATTTGATCCATGAAAGTTTGAGACCGTTGATACCATACAATGACAGTTTAGCAATTAATAATGCGTCATCCACCTGATCGAAAGCCCTAGAGAAGTCCAAATATATAGCGTCAACTTGCTTACCGGATTCCAACGACCTGTTGATAAAGTCTGTATAGACTAGTAGACTAGTTTGGGTACTGCGGCTTCCGTAAAACCCATGTTGGTTGGCGGCAACAACATTACGGTACCTAGTTGTTGAAGATCAGATCGCATATAATATGTTCTAAAGTTTTCTATATATATTATATATTATAATTGTCATGCTCATAGATGCTCTAAGCGTATCCCTCTTAATTTCATGTCAATAGCTAAGTTTGTTATGTTAAACGCTAGTTTACGTAAGTGTTTTTCAATTTATTTCTTAAAGATTTAGATGTCATGAAATTCACACATAACCTCATTCGAAGCCGTAGTAATATGACTTTTGATTGGATTTTGAATGCAAAAGTTCGTGTGTGTAGTATTCGGAAAGATTGTCTAACACACAGGGGCAGTTTCGTACATTTTCATTGGGATACTCCATCATGTCCAAATGTGCCCGTCTGTATACCAAAAAAAAATTGTTTATTGTTATAGAATGGTACGTACTTACAAACGTCAAATATACAATCAGCATTGCAAGGTATTACAGAAAACAAAATGTCACTTAGAGAAGCCGCTTTAAACTATAATAAGTATAAAGAAATCCACACTTCATGATAGTTAAAAAAATCTCGGCAGAGAAAATTGTACTCCCAACGAAGATGAAGCATGTGAAAATGAATATGCACGTACACCTAAGTATGTTACACGACAAGTATTCTCTGATAATGAATAGCAAGAATTGCAAGATTATTTAATTCACACTCCTAACATGCATTTTGGCTTAACATACCAAAATACTATTGCATGCGAATTCGGTGTAGGCCTGAATAAAAAATATCCTCCAACATGAGATAACAATAAAAATCGTATAGAAAACGCGAAAATACGAGTATGGCTCGGCTTATGGCATTTAATAAGAATTTTTTGAATAATTATGTGAATTTATGTTTAATTAATGATTAAACACAAATTCGCCGCAGATAAAATTCTAAATCTAGACGAAACAGGCATATCAAATGTAGTTCAAGCACCCAAAGTAATATTTCAAAATGGTAAAAAGCAAGTGGAACAAATTATGCCTGGAGAACAGGGTACCCTAATAACATTCCGTGGTATAATACCACATGTCAGAAGAAATAGAAAACGAAGAAGACATATCAGGAGCGAGTTATATTTTAGTTCAGTTCCTTAAACACACTGTTCGGATTACTCCTCCCGCACAAAGTATTAATTAATCGCAAAACTATCGTCGATATTTGTGACTCAGACACTCACTTATAAGAATTTTTTGAGCCGAATTTCGAAATTACTCATAAATAAATTTGCGATGAATAGACACAATATACCACAGCGAGAAGAAGTGAAATATTTTCATTTGAATTCAAATTAAATTGCAAACAGCTTGCAATAAAAGAAAAGAAGCAAATATATCTAAAAACAAAGGAAATTAACTGGTTGATAGGTCGTATGTCACCATTATCAACCGAAAATAAACCATATGGAAATACATAAATGCATGTAACCAAAATACGAGCAGCCAATCAAAAAAATTGCGTTAAACACAGTCGACCGATTTTTCTGTTTAGTAAGTATTTATGGATTCGTTATATTTGCAATACAGTGACAAAAAGAATTGGTTCATTCAAACAACAATTGGCTAGTTCAATAATATTTTTCGTTTGTGTATAGGTACTCAACACTTCAACTAATATTTGGTGAAAAATATTTGGTGAATATAGAAATAATTTCATTAAACGTGAACTTCTTTCACCTTCTACTAAATCCTTGAATTAAACAGTGGAACAATTAGCACCAATGTCTAATCTATTTTGCACACAACACGTGCAGATATTATCCCAGAGATAATATAGTAAGGATAGTTGGGTCACTTAAGGTTAAAATTGTGTGCCTATCCCTCTGGTGGTCTGCGAACTCAACTAAACAGATTACCGCGCCAAGTCTCATATATTTCAAACTTGACAGGATGCATAATGCCAAACCAAACTTCTATTCATTCTTCTATACAAGCTTTTTTTCGCATAATGTCATTCACAAAATGTGCCAAAAAGTGTATGCTTTCTGCCGTGAAGATTTTTAAGTGGCACATATTCTATTTCTAACTATAATCCTGTTCATAAAGTAAGCCCACAAGTTGCGCAAAAAGCACGTATTGACGGTTTCGATTAATGCATTCCTGGAAGTTATATTTTCAATTGGAATTAACTTTTTGCTTACCAGACAGAATACCATAAATACACTGTTCGGATTACTCCTGCCACACCAAATTGTTAAATCCACTTATTTTTCAAACACAATAACGCACCAACCAGCTTTAACAATAATTTTATTCACGTACTGACTTCTCAAATCGCAACGTATAGACTAAAGACTATGAAGGAAAACAATTCGCTCTAACAATAATCTAGCCTACTCAACAAAAACATAGCCATTAGGAGTATAATTGCACTAAAAAGTACAGTCGGGTGCGGGTACCTGGCGATGAATCATTTTTAGCTCGACCTGCATTAACAAAATAATAATTAATTCGGGACACGTCAATATTTACAGACGAAATACACAATACTAATAAAAATAACGATAATTATGAAACAATAGGTAAAAAACGAAGAGAACTACTAGTAACTAAAGGAATTGTAATATAAATTTAAAATACTCTATGCAGACTTCTAGAATTTTACACTCAGAGCCCTCTATTGTATAAAATTTTGTACTCAGAGCCCTCTATTGGTTGAGTAACCCCTGGTTTACACCAAAGGTATACTAGTGCACTCCCCTGGATTATCCCATCTTGATTTGACAGATGTCAAAGGTCTACTAACGTCAAATATGACAGTTACACCTATCCCTCGATTGACACGGTTCTAATATTTGCACAAATCGCTTTGCGATTTGTCATAATGTTGTTAAAACAAATTTATTGAGTGGTCACATAAAAGAATTACTTTTTGCTAAGAGATTTTTTTTTTCTATCTTGGATGAATTTTGCAATCTATCTAGTAAGATATTCAGCTAATTATGTGGTTATGAGCAGGTATCATGAAGGGGATTTTTGTCCATTAATATGCCCCTGTAATTCTTTCAATTTTTTCTGCATCCCATTGCAGTAAAAAAAAATATACGGCTTACTTCTGTGATTAAATCAACACTATATTTTGTATGAAAATTGTAATGGGAAGCCTTATATTTCGTATCTTGTTCGATTTTATGAATCTGGTGTTCAACTCAAGACACAGTACATTGTTTAAGAGTAAAATTAACTCACACGTTCGTACATTAAATAACAATTACGATTAATATGATTTTAAACCACAGGGAAGCAATTTATATTCACGTTTGGAAACAAATTTAAATTGAATCTTCAATTTAAGGCGAACTTTACAGAAGTATGTACATATGTATTTATGTATTACATAAATATGTGAATATGTAAATTGCGTCTGCACATTCTCTACCTCTAAAATACATTATAACATTCATATCTTCCAATAAATCGCTCATTTCATCGCTTCAAGTGGAGGCTCGCGTAAATCTACAAAACGTGTTCGCGAGAAAAAATCGTACGATATCGAAGCGTTGAGGAATGGGGGGCGTTCGAGGACACTCCTGTAGGCACGTAAGATTTTTTTTCGATTTGCCCCCATTTGTTAGGGAATTTATGCATGGAATATTAAGTTATTTATATTTCCGTTCTTCGCATATGGCCGTGGGGCGAAATCATTCCGTATTTCACCTCCTAAGGGGTTAATCTACGATCTCTTATTGGTAGCGTTTGGCTTGATGACGTGGCAACTTTCATATCGTTTCTCGATTCGACGCGGCGCTTGGAAGCGCGTAGATTTGGAGATAGGAGGCGACGGTAGGTGGTGATGATGAGTTATTGTCGGGCGGGAATGAAAATTGAATAATTAAAAAGCGTAAATTTATTGATGTATTGGTCGTTTGGTGGTGAAGTGTGGACTGGTCGAGTTGATTTAATGAGTAATATGTATAATTGTCCGAACGGTAAAGTTCAGATAACAGTAGATATGGTAGAAAAAATATAACTGTACAATCGCTGAGAAAAAAATTGAGTTTGGCCAACGCAAAATGCGCTAATGAAGCATTGAATAGAGAACAATAGCAAAGAGTTTGGTGATATCAACTTTACAAAATGTGCCACAAAATACTTATGGCTGAAGGGATTTGGTGTCTACACTTCTAGGGATTCTCAGGTTGTGTTATTGGAAACCTACAACGTTGTATAACTGGAATTGGGGACTATCAATCTGTCTCTTGCATTTCTCATTACTACACAAAATCAATTCACATTTTCTATTGGCCAAGTTGGAATTTCTTGTCCCTCGGCAGTCTGCTCACAGTGTATCAACCTTCTATACGAAACAAACTCGCACCTATCTAATGGTTAAGGCAGGTTTAGACCCATGCGTTCAGCCTATAACTGCATAAGTTCGATTTCAAATTTTTTAACAGCTCATTAAAGGAATTGCTGAATGGCGCTAAACATCTATTCAAATTAGAATGTATTTATATATTTTTCGTCGATCTGTTTGTGTCTGATTTCTGCATTTTGTACTCTATTTAGATCGTATAATAATCTATGGCAGTTATGGTATTTTGAATGTGTTAATTATTTTGCCCTTAATATGGAAATGTATGTTACCGTTTAGCAATAAATATTAAACATTAAAATGTTTTAATTTATATGCGAACCACATAATTTCAACATCCCTTAATTTTTTTTATGTTTTCGTTTCTCCTATCTTCCCTACGTGCTGAAATCTTGCACTAGGTTGATGGATTCTGTTGCAATCTTATTTGTGCATATTCCGCCCGAGTTTAATTAGGCCATCAAATCCTGCATATGACAAATAAGCTATCCTTGATCTTCTTTCATCTTTTAGTTCCTTTTCGTCTTTTCCGTCCATATTAATTTTTCTTCAAACATCGCAAACTCCGCCGACAGTAATTAGTTCTTAAAATTAAGTACGTATCCAGGAGTTCTTTACTCATCGAGGTGGTAAGGGTTTTTTTTAAAAATTTTTACTATTGTAAGCCACCGTATCCTATTTTGTATTTTGCCATAAAATGTTGGTTGAACACTAAATCATTGAACAAAAACACAAAAATGAGTAATGAATGTCAACGCAAAATATGCTTTCACTGCACCAAGTTTTTGTTTACAGCAAACCAACATTATGCCATTTCCAGTATATAATTTGTTTCAAATAACATTATTTTCGTTTGACACAATATAAAAAAAAATTTCAAAACCGCTTCTGTAATGGTTCTGTTTTGGTTTATATTACTACAACATTTTATGCTGGGACAACAAATACATTTATTTAAATATTGTGTTATGCTAACAAACTAACAACCTTTTCTTCTTTTATAACATAACAAATAAAAGGAATTACATAAAATAAATTCTTATGATTTACAATTAAAGTATTATTACCTTCTTCGATCTGATATGCGTTATAGCATTTTAAAAACTGTTACTTCATCGTCCATCCTATGATCAACAAGAAATAAAAATCAAGCATATTTTGGTTGTTTAAAGCAATATAGCATAGTTGTTTGCAGTTTTAGTAAATTACTTGTTCTTATTTTATATCCAAACACCCCACACAACACTACACTACTACTACTTATATGATCTATGCCACAATAACTACACAAGTGCAATACGATTCAACAAATATTAAATATTGACATTTGGAAATTTGCTTGGCCAATCGTGCAGGCAAAAGTCTACTTTCCTCTTACCTTCCTGGCCTATGTTATTTTATATTTTCGTCCAGGCAAGCACGGCAAGTCCAATTGATCTCTCACGTATGATGTGGAGATAGTCGAAGAACATGCGCGGATGACATTAAAATTTACTACTAAAAATTTTCAGTTAACTGTGGTTTATGGTTACGTGAAAATAAATTAATATTGTTTCAACATATTCTGTGTATTTAAATAACGCAAATTTATAAGTTCGAGTTAATGCTGACTTTATTTTAAGTAAAGTTATAACGCGTAAATCAACACTAAATATGGTTAATCAAAAAAAAATATTTAAGGCAACATATACATATGTTTTATTCAAACACAATAACGGGTTCCTTCAACGGTATTTTAAAAAAATTAAAAAAATATACCCCTGCCACCTCGATGAGTGAAGAATTCCTGGATACGTATTTCGGCAACTAAGTTGCCATCCTCAGCAGAATCGCCGAATACGTATCCAGGAGTTCTTCACTCATCGAGGTGGTAAGGGTATATTTTCTTATTTTTTACTATTTTAAGCCACCGTATCCTATTTTGTATTTTATAACAGTATTTTGTTTTGGGCTAACATAAGGCTAATATAAGGTATTTTTTATTTTTACTATTTTAAGCCACCGTATCCTATTTTGTATTTTATATAAAAACAGTAACACAAAATTTTATGTTGTATTAAACCAACCATTTTTGACAGTGATGCTGTACAATCTCGAACTAGTATACAAAATTTCAAATTGAAAATGAGTATGATATGCTATGTATAATACCGTGCTTTTTTTGTAACGTTACACATAGGTATTTCCTACAGGAAACATTCAGCTATATAGTAGACAACCAGTTATACTTTAACGCGTCGTTAGTGTAGATCTATGGCCCGTGCAATTACGCCACTATTATAAATTAACTATCTCTGGCTAGCGCGTTGTAAAGGATCTACTATAATTTACTTTTTCTTAGGAAAAATTTTCAGCATACCATGAAAATTTTAAATCTACGACAAAACCGTTAAAATTTATTACGAAGGTATAGTGAAATTTGGTACGGAAATATTATTTGTGTTGGCAAAACAGAACTATGAAGAATTTGGTTATATTTTTAACAAAGAAAGTGCGAAATTTCAACTTGGAATAAAGACATTATTTTATTCTAATGATTAATTAAGAAAATTAAAGCTAGCTACTTTGTGCTGAAAGCAATGATTTGAATCCGCTGTTATAAATCTGTTTACTTTGGTTTTCTTCCGGTATATGTCGAATTCTAACCTGTCTTTATTCCTAATTACTAGGGTATGTACGAATGGAAGTTCTTTATTATCTTCTTTTGTAATGCAAACTTTATGGTATTGAATTTTGAATTCAGTTCATCTAAGAACTGATTCATGTTATAAGAATTTGTGTAAAATATGGCGAAAACATCATCTACATATCTGACCCAAACACCCGGGAAATATTTGGAAGTCTTTTGGAATTCAATTTCAAAATTACTCATAAATAAATTCGCGATAAATGGGGATAAACTATTACCCGTTATTAATTGAAGCCATTATAAGCAACGTAACAACACGCTTATGCAAATAAGATTCAAATAAGTTGGTAACTTGTGGGGTAAAACCATTTGTTGTTTTAAAGCTGGGAGATTTTTAATCTAAACCGAAAGTCCTGTCGATGCTTCGAATGGAAACAGAGGCGAGATGCATCGATGCACTTTTCTCATTAAAATATCGCAATTAGGAGAATGCGCCCCGTATTAATCAGCGACGAGAAAAAATGAAAGAACCTAGAGAAGGAAAAAAATGTCGCAGCTTTCAAATCAAGAAATTACAGTCGGACATTTAGTTTTTATTTCGAGCGTAACGCCTTTTCACACAGTGTTAGATTGGTGCAGCCATTTCCCGCCACATATGGCTTCGTTCGCCGTCAACGACGCGACGTCTGTGTACCTCGGAGTCATCTATGGATTATATTTTTAATTACTAAGGGCCGCCATTTTATTTAATGAGCACGAAATGGCGCGCCTACGTTTTGTACGTACTGCCCTTGCGATTGTGTGCGTGATCTTAATGACGCGGTGGACGGGAGTGAAAACGTTTGCCAACGTTTTTCTGTATACACATTTCGAGTCGTACATGCAATTATGTGTATCATTATTTGAAGACTATTGTGCGTGTTCAAAAGCAGTAAGTAATTAAAATTAAAAAGAAAATCTAGAAAAACCGTGCATTTCAAAACAAATGCTATTGGAGTGTATGGAGTGATGTTTTTATTGTAAATTTTTTTTTTTTAATAAAATATAAAAAAGAGAAAAGACAAGGAAATATTTACGTGCATAACGAAAAGGTAAAATAATCTGAGAACTTTAATTATCTAGGATCAATAATGAACGCTCAAAATAGCCTGGACCCAGATACAACCAACAGAATAAATAGTGCTAATGATAGTGCTACTATGCCTTGAATAACACCAATATAGGGAAGAAAGGGGTATCTGCAGAAACAAAAATTAAAATATTCAATAGTGCCGGTATTAAGTTATGGTTGCCAAACTTGGACAATGAACGAAACCTTAAGATATCTGGAAGTAACAGCAGGAGTTACGAGAAGTGGGCGTATTAAGAAATGCAGAGATTGGCAAGCAATTAAATGTGTCTCGTATACAAGATAGAAAACAATTGTGGCTAGGTCATATAACAAGAATGGACAATAACAGGAAAGTAAAAGGAACTTAGAAGGCAGGAACTGACAGGAAAAGAGGGCGCCCTTATGCAAACATTTAATAGACAGTTAAGTAGTCTTAGTTTTGTTCGTGTTGCTCATAGAGGAACAAATAATATGTTAGGAAACAGTATGTAAAAAACGGGATAAAGCTCAACGAAGCGTTTAAAAATTCAAAAATTAGTTGTTGGAAATTGAAATTTCTTGCTCAAACATCCTCAACATGATGACTGTTTGAATTAACAGTGTGGAGTGTTCTGTATATACAAACGAAAAATGTTACTGAACTAAACAATTTTTGTTTGAACGAACCAGTTTTCTCTTTGTGCATGCCTTCATCAATGCAAAACTGAAAGTGAGAAAAAAATCTCTTTTTTTATCCTTTGTGAATGCAAGAGCTTAAACTTCGGCTTTTTCGCTTTTCAAGTATTTCTATACCACTTCCCTAGAACGCTTTTAATCTGTAAGAAATAACTTTGTTCAAATCTAATTTGGTTCAATAAAACTCTCTTTATGCAATATTAAGTCTAGTTTTATGATGTACCTTCAACAAAACTTAACATAAAAGTATTTTTCTGACAAGCATGCTTTAGTTTCCAATATAACTGCAAATATTATATTCCATTTAGTAACTGGTCATTAACTATTAGCAAGAATAAATAAGTAGTTATGTATGTGCTTTTTGTTTTTGTTTGAATTGAAAAAAGAGTCCATCGTATTTTTCAATTCAAACAGTTTGTAAATAATGTATAATAATGTGTTTGAACGCAGAAGATATTAGAAATTAACTAGTAGTAGTGGATATCATTATGTAGTAAAAGAAGTTTCAAGTATGTACAAAACAAATTGTCCTTGATTTTCCCATTACATAAACATTTTTTTGATACCAACCTATCTTCACTTTGTTTCTTACATTATGAATGTTTGGACATATGTTCAATCGGAATACATTTTTTTAATAATTTTCTGTTAAAATTTCAAACTGAATTGAATTGAAAGTAATATCTAATAGTCTGGAACTATTAATTCCACATTGAAAAATAGCATTCAAATGATCTTTATTGCATTGCATATATACAATACCTCAAAAATACCTCGATATTGTAGCATTTCACGGAAAAGTCTTAGACAATATATCACCAGTAACAAGAACTAGGACTGTACCAGAAAACGCGGACGTCAGTTTGCTGAAATTCTTAATACAACCGAAATAATTTCCATTAAGAATAAAAAGAAGCAACAAACAAAAAAAAACGTCAATTCAAGAAATAGCAAGTTAAACCTAGCGATTCTTCTGACTCTGAAAATTCAGTTTTAGATGGCAGTAGGGAATATGGAGGAGAATGCACTGGTTGTGGAGAGGACTATTTTAAAACATCAAAAAACAGAAGAATGATTCTGCTGTGTTGTTTGTAACAGGTGGATGCATGAAGGATGCGTTAGGTATGTTAATACATGCGATGCATGTGGCAAAATACCATCTAAAAGGAAGTATAAACGCATTATATTGGGTTTTCATATTGGTCTATCTCACGCAAACAGGCTGCTTCATCTAACCCTGAACTGATCCATCTGGCCCAAAGAAGTCGTTTTTAGAGTGTTGAAATTAAGTTATTTTTAAATAAATATACTTAAGTTTTGCCTGTGTTCTATAATAATTTACTTTATAATAAATACAAAAAAAAACCTTTTGTTTTAACTTTTAACAAAGATACGGATTATTTAGAAAAAGTGGTCCATCTATTCCAGGCTTGCTATAAGTATGTATTAAAAATTTTTGGTTTAAGAAAACCGTTTCAAAAATATATATCAACTTCATTACAATTACACCAAATGTAGATATAAACTAAACAGAAAGAACAAATTGCAGATAATCGATTGAGCCGTCGAGAAACGTTAAGCGTACACCCGAAATGCAACAATTAACTTTCGCAATTTCCTCGTCCTCTTTAAGTGAATTAGAAAGTTTCCGTCCGCCTAATACGTGGAAGAGAGACGAAGAGCTTGCGTCGAAGTGCGGACCATACATTCCGTGCCACCAGATATCTCCACTCCCGGGCAACAATGATAAAATAAATTGGATTAAAGCCATAGCCCTGCTAGTGACTTGTAGAGTTCCACAATAGCTCATCATTTCTATACATATATATATATATATGTATATATATATATATATATATATACAGTATATATACCCGGGACCTTCGGGAACTTCGGTCCTTATGTATCGTGTTATTACGGTTCGGTTGGCCCTAAAAGTGTTTACCGAGCTGTCAAGTCCGGAAAATGTCTTGGAAAAGCGTTTTCTCGCCAGAAAACGTGAACACTTATCCAATCTTCCGCTGCTGCGAGTCGTCTAAATCGAGCATGGAAGGGAGCGGGGTTGATCTCGACTCTCGGGATGTGGGTAGGTCTTGTTGCGGGACTGACTTATATTGTACTGCGTGGGATCTTATCGCTTAATCTCTCCACTAACGGTTCGGCATTAACGTCGTGAGTAGTTATTTGTTCCTTCTACGAAAAATGAGAAAATCTCGTTCTTTCACTCAATTTGCTTCGTTTGCTTTCGTGTTCGTTAACATTTGCGTAAATAAATAATGATTTTAATTAACATTTAGAAACATTTTCGAATTGCCGAATGTATACTTTTAGGAAAATGTTAAGTTAATTTTGCATATGTATCTTTCCAACCTTATACAGTTTTTTTAAATATGGCCATTTTAAATATTAATTAGAAATATACTTAATTTGGAAATGCTGGACACGGATCGTTCGGCTTCTCTGATACACATTTATACTGGAAGAAAACATGTATCAAAGCTTAAGATCAGTTCAGCCCGTTTGACACGATGCTAGGTTTGTTCAATTTTCATACTATATCCATCATACACTTGACACTGTACTAGAAAGTCGAGCTAGTTTAGTTCATAGATTTGATCCTATTTTGCTATTCAACTATCTTACTAGAAATGCAGTGCGCATGTGTGAAATATAATGCCAACCCAAATTAAAAAGCTGGAAGTTATAGAGAAGAAACCTGACTCATTCTGTTTATAGTCGTGTCTAGTCTGCTTACTACACGCAATATCTTTATTAATAGTTGCATTTTCATTACATTAACGGACATTATCAACTTGCATCAAAAAAAAAAAACACCCCAATCTGTACGTCTACAGCTGCTAATGACAGATACAATATAAACATAACCTAAACCCAAAAGGTACAATGTACTTGAGTTGGCAGTGATATACTTATGAAGTTAACGCCAATGTACTATGAACTACAACTTCATTGCAATCTTCAAGTATAGTTTCTAGAATGGAAAATTGAATGACAGCTAGCATCGTGTCAAACAGGCTATAGTCGGTAAATTTGTTTTATAATATAAATACACACATTCGGCAATACAACCAGCAGAAAGTTCTATTCCCAGAAAGTTTTATAAGGTAAACTTAATCTTTTTTTAAAGTTATCTCACCCGTTCACATGGCAACACAATTACCCTATTCCCGTGCCAGAATTTTCATAGTCTCAGTAAAATTCATGCAAATAAATCGCAAGGAGATTTCACAAGTGTAATTTAAACTATAGTAAACTAAACTAAACTATACAATTCTTGACGATAAACTTAAACGTAAACTGTAAACATAAACATATGATAACATTCCTATGTAGTGGATGGAATGGATCCTTATTTGTGCTATTGGAATTCCTACAGATGGTGGAACATAAAAGCTGTTAACAGACCTACGATTATATCCAGGTCCTATAAAACATACTTGACAAAGAACAAAGACGGTGAGAATCAATATCATAATTAATTAATTCAGTAAGAAACTTCCCACTAGCCATCTTCCTGGGATGAGACAGGGACCCAAGGTTGTGCCTTTGAAATAAACTGCCATAATTAGTACCACGAGGAGGATAGATGGCGTCATATTTATATGAAAGCTATTTAAAGAAATCTCTTTTGGACCCTTTCAAGTAACAACTCCTGATGGTGGTAGTTAGGATACCAAACGACAGACGCATATTCCATTTTGGAGCGAACAAGGGAGTAACATATATACTTCAAAGCACCATCGTCGACCGAAGGAACGAAACAAAAAATCCAAGTGATTTAGAAGCCGAAGAAGAGCCTGCTTCCGCGTGCGAAAAAAATGTCAACCGCGAATCAAAAAGCACACCAAAATTCCTGAATCGGCTCACTTTGGACACAGTGTAATCAAATATATTTGGATTAAAGGAATGAGTGAAGATAGGCACAGCATATTTATCAACATTCCAATGAATATTATTAGAAGAGCACCAATCATTAACTACTGTAAGTTAAAAAATCGGCAGTGGAGGTAACACTACTGTAAATCTTAAGATCATCTACGTAAGCAAGAACGTTACAATCTAAGGAAAGCAAAAGGTCATTCACGTAAATATTGAAAAGCAGTGGGGCTAAATTTGAACCTTGGGGCACGCCACTATATGCAACAAATGGGATTGATGAAAATCCATTGTACGTGACATAACACGACCGAGGAAAAACCCTATTGAAGAGAGCTTGGATATTAACATCGCATGGCTAATCGTGTTGAAGGCTTTGCTAAAGTCTGTTGTATAAATTACATCCACCTGTTGTAAAATATACAGTTTGAATCATTATTAGTAGTCACATTACTTATAGCAAATATTATATAAATATACATATATATGGTCAATGGTTAGTTCAATGGGCTAAACGCAGATGCGGCCAATAGCAATTTTTTAGACGACCAAACAAATACATATAGTACCAACATATCAGTAGTATTTATTATTCGTCTGCTCGTCTAAAAATTACTATTGGCGTAACTTGTGGCGTGATAGAGATCATGATTTAATATGATATGAATATAAAAGAAACATGAGTATTTCTATATTTTTCGGAAGATTGGTACTCAATAACTAATTTGATAATAATTTTAATTACTCAACATTACTACTATATATTTAGATTTATTACTATTTTTCCATTGCTTAGGTTACTTTACTTTAGTCCTCTTGGTTCCATTCGAAACATAGGGTCTCTATAAGCCTCTTCCATTCATTTCTATTTTGTACCTCCACGTTTTCTCTACTTCTTCCAATTCTCTAATAATACCTCTTTTCCATGTTTCTGCTGCCTTACCAGGACTCGTTTTACCGATCGGTTGATATTCTAGTGGTTGCCTGGTTTTCTCAATTTCATCTTTCCTTAATGTATATCCAATAAATTTCAATTTTCTTCTCTTTATGGTTTGAACTATCGGTTCCTGATCTATTCTTTTCCATAACTCTTTATTTGATATTCGTTTTGGCCAGTATATTTTTAATATTTTCCTCAGACATTTCTTTATAAAAATTTGGGGTTTTGCGAGTTTCTCTTCCCTACGGTCCATGTTTCTAACGCATAAAGTATAATACTTTTCACATTTGTGTTAAAAATTCTTATTTTAGTTCGTGTAGATAGTCCATTTGATCTCCAAGTTTCATTTAGTATATAAAAAGTGTTTTGCGCCTCATTTATTCTCGCGTTTATTTCTTTTTCCGTGCTTCCACTTTTCTCTAAGATACTCCCCAAGTAACAAAATTCCTGTACACCTTCTATTTCCTCCCCTTCTATAGATACTCCCATTTCTCTTTCTGCACTTATTTTTATAATTTTTGACTTGTTCATATTTATTTCTAGTCCAACTTTTTTTGCTTCCTTGGCCAATTTCTAGGCTTTCTTTTGGATGTGTTGCCTTTTCTCAGATATGAGACATACATCATCGGCAAACTCAAAATCCTCAAGATGTCCAAAAGCATTCCATCTTATTCTAGTTTTGCCTTTCGTGGTTCTTTTCATGATTCAGTCTACAAGTATTAGGAATATGGTCGGAACCAGTACACAGCCTCGCCCTACACCGCTCTTTGCATTTATTCCTTCTGTCCTTTTACCATTGTGTAATATCTGTGCCGTCTAATTCTCGTAAAACACCTTCATCACTCTAATAAATTTCTCTGGTATCTTCCACTTTGTTTCCTTATGCACTCTGTCGAACGTCTGTCAAAAATCTCTGAAATTTATATACAGTTTGCTCCGTTATTCAAATGATTGTTCTATTATAATTCTGATGGTATTTATATGATCTGTGCATCTTTCGTGATCAAGCGTGACCGCTTCTGAAACCAGCTAGATTCTGTCTTAGTTTTTTTATCCACGTCTGTCTTCATTCTCTCTAGAACTAGTTTTGTCATAACTTTACTTGCAACATACTATTTTTCCAGTACTGACGTACAATTATTCAGTCAAATTTTACCACTGCACCTCTCATCAGCTAAAATTACCTCCGCCACTTGTGACATTAGTTCGCCCATTCTACGTTGACAATTGGTGACGTAATATGTAATAAACACACTGTTCGGATTACTCCTCCCGCGCAGGAGGAGTGTGTTTATTGTGCTGCCCCACAGTCCTTGCTATCTTTACTGAAGTAATATATATTTCTTAGTTTGAGACTATCACATCTCAGCTAATGCCCACCAAACACCGCTGTTGGAAGCTGAAGCAATCTCTTCAACTTCACTTCATTAATTTTGTGTCTCCTATATTTATTTTATGAGATGTTTGTAGATTGACAGTCTCAATCTTTTCATGTTTTCTTCGTTGGCCAATAAAGTTGCAATTCTAAGTCTACTTTTACTAATGCTCATAGAATTGCCATACTCATATTTTACTCTTTCCAGCTTGTGGGTTGGTGTTTGCCGATTTTAAATAATCATCATTTTTAACATCTTGTTCCCATTACTATATTGTTTTTTAGATCATAAATTTTCAACAATCTACCATTCGTTTTACATTAACATAATATTCGAACATCATAACACCCCTTCCTTTCGTAATACTTTAATACCCTTAACAACGTATCCTTCCCCAAGACAATCGTCAAGGTAAACGGTCTCCAAGCGCATTCAAACCTTTCCCTTTGCAGGAGACGTAAGCATCCGTTTTAAAGAAAAAATACCCTAAACCATTAAACGGATTTGCTTAGGTGTCGTGTGTTTCGACAAGCAAAGGAGAGTAGAAAATCATTAAAAACAATCGATCGAGGAGCACAAAAAAGCACTTACAATACCTTCCCCGTGTATTTTACCTACCTACCTTCCAACCACCTATCGGTGCTTCTATAAAGCGTCACGAAACGTTGAAATACAATCCGATCAATCTGACCTATTGCTTGTCACAACAAGCAACGCCATCAATTACTGTAATGAGGATGGATGGTGATTGTATATTCGAATGTATTTGTGTGCGAGGGAGTGTTGTTGTACCGGTAATGCTCTCTCCATACACAAGAGTCGTGCTGAGAGGATGAGGAGTGTTGGTGTAGGAGGAAGACGTGAAGGCGTATGTAATTTATTGTCGTTCGTTTGATACCCTCGGTATTGGTATATAGAGAGAGTGTCAGAACTCATTTGCCATGTTCCCCGTGGAAGACGGTTTGAAGCTAAAAACGAATTTGATTTTTCAATGGACGGAATCCGATTCGCAGGAAGAAACTATTGTCCTTCTGATGCGGCCTTGTTCTACATATTTATTTTTGGTGACGCATGCAGTTTGAAAACAGTTTGCTGTTAAGGTTGATTGAATATAAAAGAACATAATTTTTGAAAGGAGACAAGTTCAAAATCTTAATTCACTGGGTAGAAAGATTCCAATGCAAAATGTTTCAAGTGATAAAACTAATTGTAAGATAAGATTAAATTAAAAGGATTTGGCTAGGAATTACCGTCAATTCATCACCCACAATTTATAGCCTTATAATAAATATATTGTACAAATAACTCAAGGCTCTATTAAATTTCGGGAATTTATTATAATAATACAAAATAAATGGTACAAAAATAAACATTAATAAGTAAGAGTGGTTAAGTAATAATAATAATAATAAGTAATAGTTATTACATTTGTAACCTAAAATTGTGGGCAATTCCTTGCCGATAATTGTCTAAGTTGTTAGGATTGTAGCTCTCTGTTATATGTTGTAGACGTTTCGCTGAATCTTTATACACTTTTTCCTGGGGTCTCCCAGCAAAAAGTTGTTATATTTTTAGAACTAAAACTATTGTGCCAGCCTTCAACCTCATTGTTAGTTCTTGGAGTGCCATCTTTTGCCCAGTTGTACCAATTGTATGTGCGAATTTAAAATGATGTGAAACAGGCATTTATGGCTTTATTCTACACAGCGAATAAGGATTTTCTAGCTGATATTGTAAACTATTATGAAGACACCTTGATTGGACGAGTAGACAGGAGAGGAAGGAGGTGATTCCTCCTCTGTCCAGTCGTCCAATCAAGTCGTCTTCATAATAGTTTACAAGATCAGCTAGAAAATCCTTATTCGCTGTGTAGAATAATGCCATAAATGGTTTCACCATTTTCGGGAACATACCTATGCGGCCAATAGCCGCGATCCAATGCGAAGTCGACATCCACGTATTCGGGCATTGGGAAACTCGATGCGTATGGAATTCATTGCTGCTTTTTCAAAATCCGTAAGGACAGATGTCGGCTGCATAACTAAATTTAAAGTTTTGAAGGCTTGGAATAACCGACTGTAAGTTTCTTCAGATTTATTTCGGGGTAGAACAACACAGATGGACTGGCATTTGAATATTCTACATCGTCGATGGTATATATTTGGGCAAACATATTTGAGACTATAGAGAATTCTCCATCTGCATCTCCGTTCCGTTAATATTATAATATTAACGGAGTATACAAGAGTAGTATACCCTTGTATACTACTAAATGCTACTATCCGTTGTATTTACCTATATACAGCGTGTGATTCGATAGGTCGATTATTATTTAGATTAATTCTTTAAGCTTATGGCAAAAGCTTATATCATATCAGATTCTGCTGGGATATTTCATACACTTTTTGACAAAATCTTAACACATTGTTGACCGCAAATTTTACGACGAAGCTATCTCATGTCACCGGCTATTATTTCGTAATTCAATGTGGAACTGAAACAATATAAATAACCTTCAATAAAC
>JARFOC010000097.1:495618-510833 GCA_031763485.1 Osmoderma eremita
GATTTATAATTTGATACCATTAAGCATTGTTTGGGTCAGGTACAATATCAGAATATATTAAGAAATCCCGACAGGGTAATTAATCTATTGTGATTGGGGAACCCTAATGCCTTAATAGTTTAATATTTTAATTACATTATTTACAGAAATTAGTTGGATATTCGGAATATGTTGATATTCCTTTAAAATCATTTAAAACCCCCACTATTTTATTACTTGCTTTCCATAAATACTCAAGCAAATTCGAACTAAAACTAGTAGGTACCCTTTGAAATTTGATAGTATCAACATATTAAATCCAACGCAGTTACTCAACGTTTCAAATCTTAAACTATTTTGTTATTACTGTTTATATATGTGTTAGCTAGTTTAGTGATTAAAGACTTTTACGTGAAGTTCGGTGTTTTTCATTTACAAGAAAGCAGTCGTTCATGCTTTTGCACGGCGACACAAAACAATACATATGTATATCCCACCTTCATTTGCTATCTCAGATAATGAACTGTAGTTTATATCACAATCAATGTCATGCTAAAATATTAATGTTACATGCCATAAGCAACAGAGGAAAATGAAAAGCATATACAGAACCTACCCAATTGTTTAATGCCCTTGACTTTAGCTACACTGTATAAAAAGACCATGAAAGATTGATTTGGATACCTTATTGTGGTCTCCTTTGAATCTTTATTATAACAGTTTCTTCTCTTTCATTGATATAAATTGAAGAAGACATAAACGTCGCAAACCAGGTAAGGTAAAAAATCTTTAGAGAGGTTCAAACGATCAAAAGCGATAAAAGATTTAGATATATTGTTCAAAACGAGATACCTGCAGCAATAATCCTAAAGATTACAAAAAATGTTTATATTTTGGAAACACCATAAACAATCGCTTTAAATTGAGCCGTTTAGACAATGATTTAGCATTCATTTCAAACACCTAAAAGGTTGAAAAAGCCAAACACATAAAACCAAGAATGCTATATGGTGTTGTAGGTCTATATATGTACATACAGAAGCACGCAATGCTACCATCCTTGCTATGTAGAAGCTTTCTAGCGGTTGGCTTTCAACTCGTACGACCGAACACCCATAATTGGTCTTCTCGAATTCGTATCGAGTATCGGCCATATTTACGTCTATTGTTTTACGTTCAAGTGCTGGACAAAAGCGTCTGGTTCGGTCGGCAAAGCGTCAGTTGGCTTCGACATTTCGAAATGGCTGACAAATAGTGATAACATCGAAGGCATTTTAGCGAAAGAATCGTTCTAAGATACGTTGACTTAGTGTATTCTGTTTAATTCAGGTGTTGGTGAAAAATAAACCAATTTTATATATATATGTTTGAGGGTTAGTGTGTGTAGGAGTTTAGTATGACAGTGTTGCAAGGATTTTCTCCAATTCATGAATAACAAAGATAAGAAAGGAGAAGAAGAGTGTTACAATTTGGAACATCATAAATTTATAAACCTACATTTAATTAAACAATCTGCCAAATAAATTTTGATTATAAGGATACATAGTTTATTCACAAATAATAATTTCAATAATATCGGTTTTTAAAAGTGTATTGTCATTGTTTAACTCAGAACTTTTTAAACTCAATTACCATTAAAAAGAACCGAAAAAAAGTGAAAAATGGTTTATAAGGGAAAAAAAACATAATCTGAAATAAATAGTCACATAATTAACGATCAACCTAGAACTGTTTACGTAGTTCTTGTAAGAAAAGCCATTATGCTTATTATCCTCCATCTTAACAATAGAGAAAGACAATTTCTAATTTATTGCATAGCTCATGGTAAATATTTTGAAAAAACCTACTAATTTATGGAACAATACCCTAATTGTAAATATATCTGAATTGCCTCTTGTTGTCATGTAAGTACCAAGCATTCAAGTTTAAACTGCATTGTTCTTGCTTCACCAACCACTTGAAGTATAAAAAAAGAGTAGAAATGCAACAGGAGAAGTACCAATGATGAAGCGTCAATCCCCAAGCTAAGAACTAAGTACTCGTACGATGTGTAAAAAGGTGTTCTGTAAGAGATAGAAAGGCAGCTAACAATAAGTGAGATAAAACCACGAAATGGCACTAGTTTAAAGTGTCTGTTTTCCACTTCTTCGTTTCACCTACTTATGCATACTTATTATGGCTGAGCCGGTCTTTTGTAGACTGTTTTTTTTTTGTCGAGCAAGGTAATTAACTGCAGAGAAAATCACTATACATCATCAATTTAGTACCATATTTGTGTGGACCAATAAATACCCGTGTTAGGGATGAAGCGGCAAGTTTTTACAAATTTATTTTTTATCCCAACGCTTCTGCCATTTCTTTAACTCCTCCAAAAATATTATTTGTCATACCCTTCTATACGCTTCTGTTTCGGCGACAACCTCTTCGTATGAGCTGAAGTTTGTTCCCACGAGCTATGTTTTCATGTTGGGGAACAGAGAAAAATCGCAAGGAACCAGGCGGCAGCAATTTCGTAGCCCAGTTCATGCAAATTGTCCGCGACAAAGCTGGATGAATATGCGTTCTCGTGGTGAAACAGCACTTTTTTCTTACCCAAATGAGGTCGTGTCTCCTTCAATTTCTTGTCGAACCAGGCCCATAATTCGCTGTAGTCCTGCCCCGTGATAGTTCTTGCTTTCTGAAAAAAAATCCATGAGGATTATGCCTTTCCACAAAAGTCGTGGCCATGACTTTCCACCCGATGGGACCGTCTTTGCTTTTTAGGGACAGATTCACCCGGAGAAAATCCATTGTTTTGACAGTCGTTTTGTCTCTGGAGTATAATAATGTATCCAGGTTTCAACAATGGTGGCGACTCGACGTAAAAACTCCTACAAATTTCCCTTAAAGAGGTCCAAGCACTGCTTCGACATTAACAGCAGTTGGAAATTCCGAAAGACTCCAAAGGGGGACCAAGGGAATATTTTTGGAAATTATCGAAAGATTAGTTCGTATACATCGCGTTCAATTTTACGCTGACAGGGTCCTCTAAACTAAAAAATTACGAATATCGGGTCCGTTTCTTAAAAAATCCCAACTTCTCGAGTTATGGGCACTGTTTTGAAAATTTCATTCAAAAATGCATGTTCTTCGCATACATCTGGACGACCGTTAGAGATATGGGATTTTCGATGGGATATTCGTAATCTACGCCTCAATGCCGACATTATGATGTACGACTCAAGTCATTTAGAGGAAGTTGGAGATTCCGAAAAACCTCAAAGGAGGGACCAAGAGAATATTTTTGGAAATTATCGGAAGATTTATTCGTATAAATTGCGTTTAATTATACGCCGGTAGGACCCCCTTGACTCGCAGATTACGAATATCGGGTCCGTTTCGTCGAAAACCTCATTGTTCTGGGCTTATGGGCAATTTTCTGAAATTTCCAATAAAAAATGCATATTTTTCGCATATATCTAGACAAACATTGGAGATATCGAATTTTCGATGGGATATGCGTAATCTACGCCTCAATGCCGACATTTTCATCTGCAACTCAAGTCATATAGAGCAAGTTTGAAATTCCGAAAAACCCCAAAAGGGAGGACCAAGGAAATATTTTTGGAAATTTTCATTACAAAATGCATGTTTTTCGCTTAAATCTGGACAACCGTCAGAGATATCGCTTATTGTTTCATCGGACTCTTACTTAAAGGATGTTAACATTAGTGTCAAGAATTACAAGTTAAAAAATATGTGACTTATTTATGAGTAAAAGAGATTACAAATTGAAGTCCATAAAGGCAGTTTGAAGTTATTAAATGATTTACATCACAAACTAAAATTGAGACTAGGACATGTGATTCGTGGTGAATCTTCAGTACTATCAGTACCTCATAGATTTTTCTAATGCAATCCAGATTCAAGTTCATTCTCCATGTCTGTATAAGATGCTCAAAAACATACCTAAAGATTTGCCTGCTGATGTTTACAAAGATAACGCAAAACCATTATTTTGCACGGATTCATCATTTAAATACATTTTTTTATTATGAAGTCATCAGAACTTCTCAGCTCTTGTTCTAAATCTATTTATGATAGCAAATGAATATAACGTTCAGTACTATCGCTAACTAATAGTTTTTTTTTAATGCAACCCAAGCTTAACTACTACTTTTTATCCCCGTGCATCCGTGTATAAAACGAGAAACTCAAATTATTGTATTCTACCGGCACGATATCTAAAGACGTGCTTGTTGGTGTTTGTAAAAATAATACAAGAGTCTCATTTTACACGGATTCATCGTTGAAATGCAGTTTTTATTATGAAGTCATCAGAACTTCAGACACCATTCCTTTCTCCGGTAGCGTTTCTATGAACCAAATATCTTCTCTCGAATACTGTTACATATCCATAAGTGCCGCTGACAAACACACAAAACGTATCGATAGATAGCGAAACTCGCTCCAGTCCCGTACGCGATATTTACTTATAGAAAAATTCTTTAATGGAGCGAACGTCAAAAGATGACAAGGGGCAGCATTGTGAACACTTCGTTTCCCAACTAAATTGGCTCCAGTTGTTTCAGGTAATGTGTATTCTGTTAGCAGATGTTGTGTTGACAGGTAAATGTACATATAGACGCTATAGAACAGTTTTGGGATGTCATTTCTTCGTCCACGGCCTCTGATATAAATACAACAACACGCACGTATTTATACATGGACAACAGAACCCAATCTTAAATGTATAAAATTACTGTATACAAGAAGCATGTCTGGCCGCTACAAATTGTAGTGTAAATGTCCAATGGAATCAGATAAGGTATTTTATTTCTTCGTTATATATTTATAACAGGGACAGATGTGTAGTTTATATGCTACGTGGCATGTAGGCTCGAATCAGAAAAGATTTCAATCAAACTTCGTCGGGTGAAAGGATTGCTAATCTACACAGGTGAATGGGTAAATGTTTCGTTTTTAATGAACTGATCTATTCTATTGTGTAAGGAATTAATTTTTTTGAACATTGCTGTTACTTCGAAATTTTTATTTATTTACATAACAATGTACCTAATCCTAATAATAATAAAACATTTTGCTTTTGCCTTAAACAATTACTTGACTGAATCTAGAATTTTACAACGGTCCATCCTAGTTTCTGACATATTGCACACTGTACTGACGTGGCTGCACAGTACATTACTGCGCTTTTTCACTGAGCACTGAATTGTCACGCAAGCTGAAAATGTTTGATCCTCTTGAGCCGTCGCACCAAACCTTGATTGCCTAGAAGTTGAAATACCTCCACGTTCGGATGCCTATGGGTCCTCTCCTGATGACTCTTAGCAACTTTCTTGATTTCTTCTTTGACTGTCCTCACATGAAGTTATCGATGAAGATCCGCACTCAAGATGTTTCTTAATACTCAGTTCTGGAACACTTGCAGGCGATCTCCAGTTGCTTTCTTTAGTACAACCCTGAAGCCGTATGCCCATATTGGTTTCAGGACTTGCTGATAGATCAGTGCCTTATTTCTGATGTAAAGCTGAGAGTTTCTTCGCAGTTTCCAATACATGTTCTTTTATTTAAGTTTTAAGTGTTCTGGCTTTTTTTTAAATGTTTTTTCCATTTTAATTTGGCAGCTTGATAGAGGCCCAAGTACTTGGCCGTTTCTTGATGTGGAATTGTGTTGTGTTTCAATCATACGTGATCGTAATGTATTTTCCTGTTTGTAAAATTAACATGAACAGATTTGTTTTCACTTAGTCTTATACGCCATCGTCTGGTCTATGCATTTATACTGTTTATGGCACCTTGTAGATCAGCGGTTGTTTCATCTAAGGTGCTATCTACCGCCAATACAGCGGTGTCATCAGCAAATGTTGCTAATTTCATGTTGTCGTATCTGCACAGAAGAAAAAGCACTGGTCCCAACGCGCTACCTTATCGCACTGTTGCATTTATTGTCTCCAGTTGTAAGTATTGGTTTTCTTGTTTCACTTTGAAAGTTCCCTATGTTATGTATAACTTTAAGAGCTTTTCATATTGGTAAATATCTGTTTAGTTACAAAATTAGACCTTCACGCCTGACTTTATTAAATGCTTGGGCCATATTCAGAAAAAATCACTGAGCATATTTTTTTCAAGCGGGCATTTTTCTATGACATCTGTTTTACGATTTACTTGATCGACCGTTGCATGTTTGTTACGTAACCCAAACTAGTGGTCAGGAATCAGTTGTTTCTGTTCAATTATCCTTCCAATCATCTCAAAAACAATTTTTCAAATAATTTAGACAACATTGACAGCAGTGAAATAGACCACAAGGCTTTACTTCAGTGATAATGCTGGTGGCATTATCACTTCTGCTGTAGCTATTGATTGATTCCTGATTCTGATTTTCTGAATTTCCTTTTTCGGTTGTTGGGTTGGGTTATTTAGCTTGTTTTTGTTTGCTCTTGTTCTAGATCTTTACCACTCTTTTCTGGCTGTTCTTTTTCCTTTTTGCTTCTGATCCACAACACCTTTGAGTATGTCCATACTTTTAGCAGTTCTTACCTTGCGGTATGAGTTTATATATCTTTGATTTCACAAATCTTTTTGATATCTTCCTATTTGTTAAAGGTTAGCACGAATAGAGGTAATGGGAGTTTTGTTTCTTCTTCTAAGAAGCTTACGAACCTATAATACTACAAATTTTTTGTCTTTTAAATCAGAAATGATAAATTCTTGGCTGCAGGTGCGATATGGATTTCTTACCACTACTATTACTTTTATCTTCCAGTGAATACCATTCGAGATTTAACTTTTTAACAGCAGTTGTTAAATTTAAAGTTTGTTAAATCGAATTCAAAAAGCTGAAAACTCATTTATTAGCAATGTACACACAACACTATTGTGTTGTACTATGAATATTTTTAACCCAATTGTGTTAGTGTGAACTTAGCTAGTGCAACGGATATTAACTCTTACTTATCTCTTGGACCAAATTGCGACAAAAAGGAAGGCAAAATGAATATTTTCTCTTCTTTAATACCTAACCACTTATATGTTTTGAAATAAAAATTTCACAGAAACTGTTTGATTTATTAAAATTTTATAAATGTTCAAAAATTACCATTTAAATCTTAAAATAATTATTGCCGTAAATTTTACACCTGTTTAATATATTTTAAGTTTATCATTAAGTGTCTTTGACGATTATTTCTTATTTAAAAACTGCAGAAAAGAATAGAATATCCAATTTACTTAATACAATTAAGACATTCAAATCATTCATACAGTTATAGGCCCCACGGATTTGAATTGCTTCCGACGGATGCTGGAGTCTTATTTGGTTGAGATGTCGAGTTATAAAATGGGAGATAACAGACTTGTATTTTATAATAACATTAAGTCATAAATTTTTATATACAATACTGTCATAAACTGAACTGTAAATGTAAATTATTACCAAAATTATATTATTGGATTTTATTTATATAACTACTACACAAACTGAAAGCAGCATATAGTTTTTCCTACAATTATAAGTATTTGTAGTCATTTTGATATCATTTTCTTTTATAGTAAATATTACAATTTGTTATAGTAATAAATTATATGTTCGC
This sequence comes from Osmoderma eremita, assembly GCA_031763485.1. Taxonomy (NCBI): domain Eukaryota; kingdom Metazoa; phylum Arthropoda; class Insecta; order Coleoptera; family Scarabaeidae; genus Osmoderma; species Osmoderma eremita. The sequence continues at coordinate 503,193 of JARFOC010000097.1, forward strand.
ACACTAAACGGGAGTGGAAGTGATGTTATTTAAGTTGCTGAACTAAATTATTAATATTGTGTAGTATAATTGTGCTATAGCTATACGTAGAAACTATTGTGGACGATTTCTAATAATAGAAATTCCTAAATATATAATTGCACAACAGATTAATAAAGTATTTTGGTGCGGTGCTAATAAATAATGATATTTTAATACCAAGATCGACTAGAAGATAAGTCAAAGACTCATTTACGTCAATATCAAATAGAAAAATAACTAAGAAATCACTTTCGTGACAAGAACACAACTTCTGTCAAAAGCGTTTCAATGTTTCTTTCACTATGAACTGGTGAAGAAGATCTCATTCAGTTCATCAAGTTATATATATGTAAGTTTCATATTCTTTAGGACACCTAAGCTTTCTAGATGCCATTTTGGTACTGTAGGACCAATGTAAATATTTTCATGATCTACTGAGTTCCAAACAAGTCTAACAAGCTCCAACAGCTCCTTAGATGACAAAATTGTAGTTTTCTAGCGTGAAAATCATATTCTCTTAGCATATTTTAGATTTTCAAGAATTGAGAACAAAAACTTTCCATCGGTAAACGAAATTCTCGTAGGGTTATATTCAGTAGACTAGATGCTAGAACTCTTTGAAACGTTATTGGTAACGTCACTTTGTCTCCTCAAAAATTTCTTTACAATAATAAATGATAGTTGACTATGAACATCTCATGTAAATATAGAATGCGTCACATTACTGTTACTGTCAAAATTTATCAAGAAAGAATGATCACCATACAGTTGAATGAAGAAACCTAAAAACCTTCGGTATAATTTAAAAAAAACTCCTTATCTTGGTGAATCGCATATTTTTTATGTTCACTATAATTTTATTAGCGTACATAACCTCGAAAGATGTTAGTTAACTTCCATAGTGCACTTCCCAAACTACTGGGAATTTCACAATAAGGCTTTCTTCTTGTACTTCATCATATCTACAAAGTTATAGTTATGCTAGTATATTTATAACTTATGAATGTTCTAGATAAGTCTTCTGTTGTAACAGCAATTAGAGTTTACTTTCCCTTTTTGAATTTTATCACGTATTTGCTTTCCTTTGTAGAAAATCCACCAGTTTAAAGAAGAAAAGATTTCTCATCTCAGTTTCCTTCTGTCAGTACATATATGTATGTAATATTCCCACAGATACAAATTTATCATATTACGATCCATGCAGACGGCACATATAGAATAAATGTTTAGATTTTGTCGGTACGATTTTCGAGATTTTGAGATCTGTTTTGTGTACGTGTCGCATGCATGTTATACCAGTGCTTACCAGGTTGTACATACATAGTATTGGCGAATAAGGTCCGCTTTATCGGTGAAAAAGGTGCGTTTATTTGAACTGGATCCAGGTATTGTGCGGCTGTCGGTTCCAATCAGCCTTTCAACGCGAAGACGGGCATTCACAGAGGTGTGGACACCAATAGAACGCACGTCAAACAACCCGTCACTCGCATTCTCAAGTACCCTCCTGGCGAGGAGACGAAGGCTTCTGTTGAGGCTCCCGCAGAGAGCTTGTCCACCTTCCAAATACAACGAACGCATTACTCTACATCGCATCGGTCCGACATGTATACAGATATATATCTCGGTATTGATGTGCCAAGTGCGACGAGTACGATACGGTATTACAAGAGGGATGTGTCGGAGTGTGAGAAATGTATCGTTTTAACCTACTGAAAAATCCATTTAAACACTTTAAGATAGCTGCGTAGATTCTGTCTGAACAATATAGTACGCAGCGCCTTTTGTTAGGCAAACCACACGCTCCCATTATCACCAATGTACCACTTTCGTAACGAGACAGACGAGAATCAATCAAAACGCGTTACACAATCCAAAGTGTAAATCATAGAGTACTTCTTAATAAACTTTAATGTAGAAAATATTCACTCTATTATTATTAAGTGTGTATAGAGTTAAATTTACACTAATTTAGATTCCTTTCCTCCCGCATTTAGAGTATATTTTATGACTTCTTAGAGTAATATAGGAATAAGGTAAAAAAGGATTAGAGTAGAAAATAAGTTTATTTTTTTTTATTGTTTAGAAACAAAACTTTGGAACTAAGTACCATTCTGTTGAATCATGCGGTTGATGTAAATCGTATGGTTCTTTATGAAGAAACCGACGCTAAGATATTCCTAATCAAATTCTTTAACCTTGTGTGTGTAGTTGTTTTCGAAATCCTTACACTTTTCTTGTTTATGGAGGTTTCCACAGGGGTTGATGCTCTTCCTTTTCGCATTTGTTTGCCTCTATTTTCATTTCTAGCAAGGGTCCTTAAACGCCTCTCTATCGTTTCTATTCGCAGTGCTTCCTAAAATTATACAAAAATTCAATTATTGGCTATTGTTCGAACCAGTTCAGGTATTACATGTTTTATAACACGAAGTTTACACAATAACCTTTCATCTGCTGTTGTAGTTTTGATTTTAATAAGATATAAATTTAAGAGAAACCGGTAAATTGATATTATGTTGTGGTAAAGCAATGCAATACAAATATTTCTTTAAAAAACTCTTCAATAAAGTATATGCAACGAATCATAAATTCAATAACTTGTTTGAAACCTAATACATTTACATATATTTCCTGCCATTTCTATAAGAATGATTTATTCTTAACCACAACTGCACATGACAGGAGTCGACACGTTAAACCAGTCATTATGTTTTTTTTTTTTTGGTAATTTGTGTTGTAGTGATGTGAGGTTATACATTTTCTTTTTTAAGTATCTAACCTTTACTGTTGTAATGGAACGGTACGAATAAAACATTTTTTATTTAACAAATTTAAATACCATGGAAATTTTAAATGTCGGAGCAGTTTTGGCAAGGTTTTTAGTTGATGTTGTTAAATTAATCATTTACATATTGTAAAAAAGGAGTTGTGGACGGGTAATAAAGTGGAGAAAAAGCCTATAGTAAGAAGACACGAGCTATCAAGCGGGACGTCAGTTTTGACAGTACGTCAAAACTAAATTAAAATAAGTCAGTCAGGTGACATTACTGACAGCGATAATTCCCAGGAGGCGAGATGTCAATTTTGACATTACGGGAAAAAATAAATGAAATAAAAGTCAGTCAAGGAACAATTCTTGACCTGGCTGGGGGTGTTACTGAGTTTAAAGAGTCAAGTGACATTAATTGACTCGCCTGGTTGCGTTATTTAAGTAAAAGTCGTTATGGACCCCGTAACCCCGTAATAAGTCATTAATCCAGAGATATTTGTTCGTGAGTCGGACCAATAAAGAGAGCGAAGACCAGGAAGCGATCAACGCAGGTTGGCTGTATTAAACCCCAACTCCCCGTCGAATCTGGTAGCCGCGGCGAATTAGAAAATTGGAATCCGGAGAGCTAAGTCCACAAACTCCTACAGTACTCATTATTCCATTACGTATTTTTTATTAATATTCATATCAACTGTCAAAAGGGGCCCCAAATCTGTATTTTATCCATTGTTGCTTAATTTTGTTGTTGTTTTCTTGTTAACACATTTATCATATGGTACATAAATTACTTTTACTAGAATTGCACGACTTGAGAAGCTGAGGAGCTAACTATAAATAGAGTACTTATGTCAGACAAACCATTTTCGAAAGTAAGTTTATGTTTATTGTAAGAGTACCGTTGCACTGTTCAGGAGCTTTATAGATAAGAAAGCAAAATTATATTAAAAAAAAACAAAATTGAAAAAAAGTACTCCCAATGTGCGAATATCCGTATATCGCGAGTACCAAAAGCAATATCTCCTTTACTACACTTCTCAACGTCTTACTTGTGCGAATCTGGATTCTCTATATTGAAGCATATAAAATGTGACTACAGATCTCGCCTCCTTGATGTGGAGGGCGAGATGAGAGTCTGTCTGTCAAGAGCTCATCCGCGCACAGATATACCTTGCAAGAATCACTAGGGCCACGTATCTCCAAAGTATTTATTTTTTATGTTCCTGCTTAAGAGTTATTAGTTTCTTTTGTGTTTATACTTTTTTATTAAAAAAAATACGTTATAAATCTTAAAATTTGTATATCATAGTCGTTCCATTAAAAAAAGGTGTTGTATGTACTTTATGTGTTTGCTTTTTCGCATCTAGCTAAAAAATCAGATGCAGGGGTGCCGCGAAGGTTTGAAACATACTTTGGTGTGCCCCAACGGAAGAAAGGTTGGGAACCCCGGCTTTAAACGATATTTATTTCCAGTGTACAAAATGAAACGAAACAAAAATCAGGCATTTATAAAATTGCACATGGAGATTGTGAGAAAGTCTACATTGGACAGACAAAGAGGTCCATAGAAACTAGACACAAATAACATATTTCACACTACTGGCATGGGAGGGCTAATATGTCTGGCGTCGCAGCACATATGGCACAAACGGGACATAATATAAATATATATAATTTAAAACTAATGAAATCGGTAACATCGACGCGCGAGCTAGATGCTTACGAATCCATTTATATTAAAAAGAACAAAAACCTTCTGAATCGAGAAGAAGCGCCTCTGTTTTTTTCTGCGTTGATGGATTTATTATGAGCAATAAGAACGTACTCATGAGACCCGGCGTGTGGTCCTTCTAAGAATTCCCCCATTCGAGGCGGAGTAGAAAAATTGTACATATGTTTTGGGGTAGGTAGAGGGAGTAAAGTGAGAAGAAAAAGTGGTGCATGTTTCTAGTTCAAGTTATTTTTGCGATCATTCGGTTATTCGACTTGATAATGGGAATCCACGTATTCCCGAAACACGTATAGTCCCGAATCAATTAATAGTTTGTGCGGGAGGAGTAATCCGAGCAGTGTGCTTAGTGTACAATTGCAAAAAAATGAAAATTTAATTAATGTAACAGATTGCGTCGATTGCTAGATTGAAGGGACTACAGTTATAAATGCACATTTTAATCGTTGTTTTAGCTAATATTTTTTTTGGCTACAGATAATATTAAATATTGTTTGAATTTCTGATGAACGTAACTGTTTTCTTCGTTACAAATTACGATAACTCCTATTTTAGCTTCGGTTATGAATGCTGGTAGCAACAAAAGGAATTCGAAATCATTTCACGGTGACAGAACAATATATATCCAGGAATTATCATAATTAAAAAGTATTTACAAAAGGATATAATCAAAGAGTTATTCACACGTTGAAATATTGCAATTAAATTTTTCCAAGATAAAAAAAAACTCACGACTTTTCCCACATTTTATTATGATTATTACTGCACGACTAGAATTTTCCGCATAGAACTTCGCGTCTCCCGCGAACGAACGAACGCCCTGAATATCTAAAGGAATTCTGAATAGTGCAGCAGCCCCCGTTCGCTTAATAGGGGCTTACAATTAGAGATAATTAGAGCTGCAAAGCGTAGTGGTGCCAACCACTACGCCTCAAAACCGGGCGCGAGTGGTGGCGAACAGATTACCTAACGACGTTTAATTGGATTAGTCGTTCAATGATATTTAAAATTCTGCAGAACGCGGGTCGCGCTGTTCCAGTTTTAAAACTGCACGTTTCCCGGCAGTCGCGTTCGTTAGCGTAGTTATGGAACAATAGCTGTCGCTTTTGCGTTTGGAAACTGTTTAATTTCGAACGACGACTGTAGTGACGGCGACGCTTTCCAAAAATAAATAAAAACCAAGGTACAAGGTTAGACGTTTTTAACGTAGATTCTCAGGAGTTTTCTCTCAGTATCAACATGCATTTTAATTGTATGGTTACATTGTATTACAGGAACTCAATAACTCTATTAAATTACAATTTCTTATTCATAAAATAGATAATAGAATAAAAAACAAGAATAAAAAACACGCAAGTATACATAGTCTTTCTGGATCTGAAAAAGGCATTTGACACAGTGTCACAGAGAGCTGTGTGGGAGTACCCACAGATACGAAATGTTTGTTAGAAACTTATAAAAGGGATAAAAGATTTATATGATAACAACAAGAATTATGCGAGGAAAGACAATATGCAATCTTGTTTTTTCTATAAACGACATACTGAGACAGGGAGAAGTAATGAGCCCCAACACTGTTTATCTTGATCATGGATGATGTTATAGGGGCAGTGGAACAGGGAATCCGCAAGATCCATGTAGGACATACTAGATTAGTGCCAGTTTACCTGTCGGAGTGTGCCTTCGCAGACGACTTGGTGATATGTGCATCGTCAGAAGGAGGATTACAAGAAAATGTAACCATATCGGAAGAAGAACTAAAGGAAGACTAAAAATCAACATAGGCAAAACAATAGTTATGAGACTGAGTAGTGAAAACAAGCGAATAAATATTGAACTGAATCAAGAAAATATATAGCAAATAGATGAGTACAAATATCTACGAATATTACTGGTAAGAGTAGGTAACAGATAGTGAACTTAAAGAGAGAATAAAGAACGCGACAAACGTGTATCACAGCTTGAACAGGCATTTACTAAGGAATAGAAAAATAACCATAAAAACTAAACTAAACTAATAGTTTACAGTAAAAAATAATAAAAAATACCCTTACCACCACGATGAGTGAAGAACTTCTGGATACGTATTTCGGCAACTAAGTTGCCATCCTCAGCAGAAACTACGAAGGAAGATAATGTTAGACGTCGCACTCTGGGAGATTTGCACCACACAGAACACCACTTGAATAACACTGATTTCAAGTGTTATTCAAGTGGAGTTCTTCACTCATCGAGGTGGTAAGGGTATTTTTTATTTTTTAGTATCACCAGTATAAAGTCCTTATGTTAAGCTTTGTGCCGCAATCGGAATTATTTGAAATTCTGTGGAGCAAATATAGAAAATTAAAAATATCAGACTGGTGCTTGTCAAAACCAATCTTTGTGAACTTCACTTATTAAAAGCGTTATATTAACTTGACTTGTATGTTTGTATCGCCATATGTAGCCCGATTTATTAGTACAACTAGATGACATGAGCATATTAATATACTTTCAAGCAGATATTATTATCCATCCATCCATCAATTATTTTGTGACCTAAAACTTCAAATTTTTTGAGAGGCGCCGCCTAAGCGGTACCAAGCGGTACTATTTAAGCTCCGCCAGTCCGTCATATAAGTGGTATGAATTAATTGAGTAACGGTGGTTTAAGATAAAAATATATTGAAAATAAACGGTATAAACTATTCTATAATCGTATGTTGTGTAAAAGTGTAAAAGAACTTCAAGCAAATTGTAAATAACATTTTTACGGAAACATACAGATGCAACCATAACCTAAAAGCTAAAATGTATGTATATTTCATTAAATTGTCATTCTCCTGTACCCGAAGATGCTTCTAAATAAATGGTTTGCTGTTGTAAACTTTAAGTACAACTTGAAGTCGAACGTAGAGTAAATATCTTTATATTAAAATACATCTATTGCTGTGTTTCAGAATGCTAATAATATAATTTATTAATGAATTTTAAATAATAATAATAATTACACACTTAGGTTCTGTTGTACATGTCAAATTGACACGCACCTGGCATTTTCTGAAAAATTTATAATTGACAATTGTTAAATTAATATTTTAATGACTTAATCAAAAATTGTAATTTATCTAAAATTATATCAAGAAAC
>JARFOC010000097.1:510933-523090 GCA_031763485.1 Osmoderma eremita
AGCAATGTGCTCTTTAAAACGTGTTAAAATTGATCGTCTTGTTTGCCCAATATATTTTACATTACATTCTTTACAATGTATTTCATAAATACTTGATTTCTGATGTACCTCATTTTATCTTTGGCATTTCCTAAAAGATTATTTAAAGAATTATTTGTTTTGTATGCTAATCGTAAATTATGATCCTTGAAAATTTTGGTAAGGGTATTTTTTTTTCAATTTTTTTATTATTTTGGGAGAAAAGAACCGCATGGAAGGTATAAGAAGTCGCACCAAGTACTATGATCTTCGCTACTGCCCACCCAAAACGCCATCAGCAGCCGCTGCTGCAATTTATAAAACAGTTTCTACATTTCTAGTTGCCCTACATTGTCAGTCAGATTAGATTGTTGTCGGGATTTGTTGTTTTCTCTTATAACCATTGCATTGCATTTATAACTTATAGTCGGTATTGAAGATCTGAACAATAATTGGTTGGTGGTGGAACAATTTATGTCAATAAATACGAATATTACTGCAGACATTTACAATTTGATTGAAGTGTATGGATGTAATGAAATAATACAGCAAATGAATGAGGCTATAACGATACCATAATTTTCTTGCAGACTTTCAATTCTATTATATTATAAAGTAATTGAGAGTCTAACCGATCTTTAAATAACATTCTCGACGATTTCCTGATCGCGTAAATTCATTGCGTCATCAACATTTCAGCAGAGACGTTACCGTAATTTTCGTACCGATCGACATTTCAAAAGGAAACAGCGCCGCCAAAAAGGTTTACGAACGAGCGATTTCCTTCCCATTCGGCAAAATGGAAAATTAATTTAAATCCGCTATTACGTTACAGTACTGGAGTTCCGCTCGCGCCACCCGCAATGGGAGATTCATAAATTTGCTGACTTAAATTTTCTTTGTACACAAGTCGTATTTTTGCCCGACGTTCATTTCCTCCGTCGCGGCTACGTAAGACATAGCGGGTGGTAAAAGGGGGGAAGAGATCCGTACGAAACCCGCCCCGAAACCGTCAAAGGGATCGCGAAATTATTTATCATTATCGACATTATCAAGATGGGAATTTGTTGAGGGATAGATACGTCTGAGTTATTGCTCGTTGCTTACTAAATACGTAAAGAGGGGTTTAATCGGATTTCTTCTTACGACACAGATTTGAAATTGCATCGTTCTGGATTAATAATTCATATCTATAAGCATTTGGAAGAAAGATAAAATTCTATCAAATTAAAGTCATTTCAACCTCAAGGCAAAATTGTATCTGGGATTGCACGCAAGGTATTCATTTGTGATTTCATTATTTTGCCATTTTGCAAATGTTACGTTCCCAAACAAATTATTATTTCTTTAAAATTATTTGAATACATGCCTTTCCAAGACTGCTTCCAAATATCTTTAATCTTCTTTGGCCAAAAAAAACTAAGTATGTGTATGATAGAAGTACATACACAGACTGTTTCCTAAGCGTATTCCAAAATGTCAGTGTGATTTACATTAATATTTTAAAAAAATGTTCCTATAAACGTATATGGTTGCTGTGGTTACAGCTATAGTCTCTTATAAATAAGTTGTGAAAGTTTGACATCCATCCTCGAAAAAATCGGGTTTCTATCAATTATTGTATTTAATTGGAAAAGAGATATCGAGCAATGAATCTTCTTGCTGATACGATAGAAACCTTAGCTAGTCAATGTTCTTCATATGCCAATATTAAAAACTGGCTTGAGGAATCTATAAGAGCCGAAGGTCCAATGTCAAAAATGAACACCGCTGTACAAGATCAGTTTCTGCGTCCGAAAAACATTAATTCTGTTGATGATGATATGGTGATGATCAACTTACATCAGAAATATCGTTTGCTACTTGGGTATGGAAAAGAGTAAAACATATTCCGAAATCCTTGAATGCTGACCAGAACCGCCTTCGATTTTTGACGTCGAAGGAAGTCAGCTACCGTTTTAAAGAAGAATGCCCAAAGTTTTTAGGTCGGCTTGCTACTATGGACGAAACACGGGTGCTCCAGTATAACTCAGAGACTAGAGAACAATCAAAGAACTAAAAAAATGTCGTGTTCAAAAACCGGCTGGTAAAGATCCTTGCTTCAGTTTTCTGAGACAAAATCGATTATTTGGAACATGGTAGATGTATCACGGTAGCATATTATACCGAGTCAGAAAATTGTGAAAAAACGCCGTGGAGAAATTGTCAAAAGTGTTCTCTTTTTGGAAGACTACAGGAGCGTTGATTTGACTGGAAAAAATTGGTTTTGAATTGGTTTATTTAGCCTGAATAACACTGAGTGTTATTCAAGTGGTGTTCTGTGTGGTGCATATCTTCTTGGGTGCTACCTCTAACATAATTTTCCTTTGTAAATTCTGCTGAGGATGGTAACTTAGTCGCCGAAATATGTTGCTGGAGTTCTTCACTCACCAAGGTGATAAGGCTATTTTTATTTTTTATTTTTACTATTTTAAACCATCGTATCCTAAGAAACCGTTTGCTAGTATGGTGATTTCAGCAATAAACCATGCACCGTATCCTATTATTTTATAACAAAATAAATGTCAAATATGCGAGAATTTGTAATATAGGCATTGGTTTTTATAATAACCTCCCTAACATGTATTATATGTTCATAGTAACATTTTTTCTTGTAATACTGGTAGAAATCACATCTGGAATGTTGTTTAGAAAACAGCTACGGTTGGTGGTGACGTTACGGGCAGGCATTTAGCTAAGATAGTACCGATTCATACGGCGCACAGTGATCCTGGACGATTTTTATTATTTATCAACAAGTTCATCTTTAGCGTACATAATCCTTATAGTATATACAAGTATCCCTATAAATTTCGGCTGCTGCTTTTTGCTAGTTCCTGACAAAATAGGAATTAAGTAAATAAATTTCAACCTTATAAATCAATTTTAAACCAAGATTAAATATAAAATATTTTTTAAATTTAAGTTTAAATAACAAAGCAGTTATTATACACACTAGAAATCGAGGAAAAATATGTTTTTAATATTCCAAATTAATGATTACTTCCTAATTTTTGGCCCAATATTTTTTTCTTTTATATGGATGAATTTCTTTATAGTTGATTCATTGTCCTGGAAAATCATTGCAGCATTTCTATTCTACAAGAAGTTATGGATTTTCGTCGCGAACATGCTATTCTGAACTACTTTGCTTAGTATATCTGGCGCATTTATCACAAACGCGTCACTCCTCACTCGAGGTAGCCAATATTGTCTTCTATTTAGAAATAATTTTAACGCATAGTGGAAGAACTTCACAATTATCGGCTATGTGTCTGTTAATTCTAAATTATTTTATTTCACACAAGTATATTGTATAATTTGATTAATATCATATTTCTTTACAAAAATACTTTCATATTACGTTGAAAGCAGCCACATTTTTATCTAATTTACGCCACGAAAACGGGTGTAGTAACCTACACTGTTGAAAAGCTTAACACTTTCTTGGCTAATTTCATAGTCAGGAGAGGTCCACTCCATTTGTGTATTAATTTCACTTATGGTAAAATATCTGTAGGAACGGTGTTTTTACAGATTGTACTATGCTTAATTTCTTAGCGAATTCTGGAGATTGTACCAAAACGCAGCTGGCTATGATGTTTGATTCACGCTGACATGTATTGCCACTTGTCCCTGAAATGGCTTATCGTTAAACAATCGTACAATACACTCCACCAGCGCAGCACGACTGTATTCGGGAGATTGCGTCGGTTATGCGTGATACGCGATATGACATCGCTGCTTGATGAAATACATTACTTACAGACGGCTTTAAAGTTTAGAACTGGCCAGCACTGTATATATTCTACAGAATGCTGATTCAGCTACTTGATTATGTAAATTTGTATATGATATTCGGCGTATAATACGTTTTGGCCACAGTATTAATCTGTTTCGGTCATTATATTACCACCTTCATGAAGTCCAAAGAACGATAAACAAAATTAGGCAGCAAGAACTACATCATTTAGAATTTTGTCCTTAATCTCAACCAGATTTTTCCTTCTGATAATCTAAGTTTATAAAGCTTTCGCTATGTACTTCAATAAGTAACAAATCAGGCGACAACTATGTAAATAACGAGGATATAAAGCATTTAAAATTTGACATTTTGTAATTACGTATTGAGATTGATTTATATGGTAATTGCCTAGAGATACCTGCCGTCATAGCAAATGTCTAGAAGGAAATAACTATTCATCCATATTCTGAAAAGCGCGTAGTTTACAATTTATAATCACCTGTATGTACATAAAAATATCTTACTACTAAAAGTATATTTCCAAACATAGAATTGTTAGTATTATAATTATATGTTTGCGGTATACAGTTATGCATTCATAACAACTTGACAACTTCTTATTTCTTCTAGAAACATGTAGGTTTTTAGATAATAATAAATGAACACTTAACAATTTCTGATTTTCCTGACAGGCGGTTAAGAATGTGAAATAATACATTATAACCGCCTTCCTTTACGTGAGTAAAAGCATACACTGCATTAATATAAGAAGCATATTTTGGCAACTCAAGAACGATTGAAAAGAATGATTTACGAATTTACCGTGACCAACATGAATGCGTTTTGATGTATATATACGTATTACCGGAAAAAATAACAACTAAAACCCGTTAGCATTCTCATTTTTCGACCAAATACAATGAAATGGAACAACGCCAACGTACGAACAAAAAAGCCTCATTGCTCGTTTCCTGTATTGCCAATCGATGGAAATTTAATACGTGTGCGATTGTCGAACTACTTTTAGTACATTCAAGAAATCTCCATTAATTTCTTTTTGTATGTGTGACCATTCAGAAAGATAAAGTTTCTCCTTTTTACGTAGAGAAATGTGCAGACTGAAGGCTGTTTCCGTGTAACAGAACAAATGTAATTTTAGCGCAATATAAATAAAAAATGTGCAAGCAGATTAAATCATCCTTTCACATACAGTGAGCACGTAAAGGTGGGAATAAATTCATTTAAAATTCAGGTGTTTTTCTCGAAGAAAGGCTCGGACCAGTCGATTTTTTACTTTGGTGATTTTTTGATGATTATTTCATGTATATAGAATGACAAAAAAACATGTTTAAGACAGCTCACTTTTTTTTCTATAGAAACACGTTTTCTTTTACTTCATTTCTAAATTCTACGTTAAATTCTGAACATATTTTATGAATCATGTCCTATATCTGAATTCAACTGTTTTCGAGAAAAATGCACTCTAACTTGAAACATCAACATATTATTATTTATTTAGAAAAAAGTAGTAACATGCAATAAAAAATAAAATTTATTTTATCAAATGTTGGAAAAGACCTCCACCAACTTTCTGGCAATATCCGAGGCGATATTAAAATTCCTGAAAAACGTTATTAACTACGTTGGGTTCTGTCAATCTCATTTCGTCTCTTATTCTTTAAGCCTTCGATGTAGTTTGGTCGGCTAACGTAGACTTTGCACTTAAGATAGCCCCACAGAAAAGCTAAAGGAGTCAAATATGGAGATCTAGCCGGGCGCTCAATTGGACCCTGTCGACCAATCCATCGCTCAGGGAAAACCGTATTGAGGAACTCACCCACAGGACGAGTGTAATGAGCCGGAGCTCCATCTTGCTGATCGTTTGGTGTGTCAGAATCATCCGGGTCGGGGTATAAACTGGCAAGACATGGTACTAGGTCATCTTCTAAAAATTCTAAATATCTGTCGCCGTTTAAGTTCCATCAAAGAAAAAGGGCCCCAAAATCTTGTTTTTAAACAAACATTAACTTTTTAAGGATATTGTATTTGACATTACATTGTGCAGCGGGATTTTCAGTATACCAATATCGACAGTTTTGCTTATTTACACCTCCATTGAGACAAAACGTTGCCTCGTCCGAAAATACAATTCGTTTTAAAAGCTGTGGATCGTTATTGTACAAATTCATGAGTATCTTGCAAAATTCATGTCGTCTGTCGTGGTCATCTTCATTTAGTTCATGAACGAACTGGTCATTGTAAGTATGCCATTTATTTTCCTTTAAATACTTTAGGACGGATGTCTTGCAGATCTGATTTTCCAAAGCAATACTGCGTCTAGGCTTATAGTGGTCTTTTTGAACAGCCAATAATATATTTATGTTTATCATGCCCACTTTAAACTAAGCTTTTAAACAAATATAAATTGCTATAAGTAAATAAACAATCAGAGTAGATCTGGGTGATCGGTCGCAACCGTTGCAATAATGATTTTGGAATAAATTTTTGATTGTTATGATAATAAATACAATGTAAATACTTATATGTTTGTTATACTTATTTAAATTTACTTTTCATTTTTTTTTATTCCAAACAAATTTCACCACATATTCTATACAAACGTTCAAACAAGAAGTCAGATAGTTTGATTTTTAGCCAACATGAATTGCTCGTTTAAGCAAAGCCTTATCAATAAGGAAAATTTAAACGAATAGAAATTCTGGATATAGAACAATAAGGATTGAATCGAGTCGGTAATCTAACTAGTTTCGCTACCACCCGCTAGGAACTTGATGGCGCAGGCGGTTAATAAACTTAACCAAATGAAGAACTCTATCAGTGCAAGCAGATATATTTGGTTTGCGTCTATAATATTCTAAAGAAATAAATTGCTTTTTTTAAATACAAATTTCAACATAAAATTGCTAAAATATTATCATAAAATAAAAGCCTTAAATCTTAGGAATCCCTTTTTATTTAAAATCTAAATATTTGGGTGAAATTCGAGATGAAATAAAAAATGGAGAAAAGACTTCGTCTTGCAATAAATGCAATATATTATTCTACATGGAATAAGGGTATTGGAGTCGGGATAAACGGAATAAAATTCGCAAAATCGGAAAAGGCGTTTACGTTCACGAAGCAACATCAGCGTTCAATTCGCAAGTTAAGCCAATATCCAGTCGGAACTCTAACAAGTTATAACGCCCTTATGCTATCGCATGAATTTCTGACACATCCTTCGAAATTGGCTGCGCGAAAAAGAGATCAAAAAGCATAGGATTCCCACCTCCGGTATTTCGTATGGAGATCATCTAGAAAAAGATGGCATGTATCAATGTATACCTTTCGCGTAATAGTGCTTAGATGAAGCGGTCCGTTTGCGATTTAATTAATAATTTAATTAATACTTTCTGGAACAAAATGTTGAAGTTATTAATTGTCTTTTTCTGGATAATGCTAATAGATGACAGCAGATGCAGATTCTGATAGATGACTAAATTAAAATAAATATATTTAATACAAAGCTAGAGCCTAGTAATGTGGTAGCTTTAAAATTAGCAGCTGTTTGTATGAGACGACAGGAAGGAATATGGAAAGAATCGGAAAAGCGTTTATTAGCATTCCTGCACATACATATGTAAGGTGTCGGTGGATCTAGTGCCATATTTCGGTGCATTGATGCTAATAAGGGACAGTAATTGTGGTGCATCAAATTTATTGTCCATCAAATGCATCAAGAACCTAGTACTTGATACATTCCTTCGGTTGGAAAGAGAGGCTCAGATAGTAAAATGTGGTAGTCCGTTCTCCGTTCAGGGCAGATACCGTGAGCTTTGAAGCTTAAGAATTTCAAAAACTTTTCTGAACTATTTCCAGCTGTAGTTCTTGATAAATATAAACGGGAAACCAAATAACCGACGCGTACTCTAATTTAGGACACACCAATGCTCAAAACAGTACTTTCATGACATTCAAATTTGAAAATCCCCTGCAAGATCTTATTATAAAATTGAGTGATTGCGACGCTGATATACAAATGGCAGATATGTGATTAGAAAAGTAAAGGCGATGATCAAATAGTACACCCAAATGCTAAATTTCCGTCTAGCGAGGGATAACAAAATTATTCAACGCGTATTTGAAAATCAAGGGATTCCTTATTGCAGTGTATGTTACTGCCGCACATTTGTGTACAATGACCTTGACTATATAATCATTACACCATCTGTTGATAACCTGTAGATCCCTCTACAGAGCCATGCAATCATCAACGATTTCACTTTTGTAAAGATCTTTATGTCGTCGGCATATGCCAACACATGACATTCCAACTTCGATAGCAATTCGTTTAAACAGAAAAAATCCTAGGTTGGACCCTTGCGGTGTGTACATCTGACTCAAAACCATTATAATTATCATAGCATGAACGATTGTCAAGGTAGGAAGCAATCAAATCGGAGATTGAGGTTGAAAAACTGAGTGAGCTGAGTTTTGATGGCAAAATACCATAATCGATAATATCAAATGCCAGTCAGTGTATAGTGCGTCCACCTGTTCTTGCGGGCCAATACAGGAGCTTAGGTATTGCGTGATTTCAGGAAGATTAGTTCGAGAATACTGGAGCAAGTGGATAAAATGGCAACCGGTCTGTAGTTTTGAATATCATTTCTACTGCTTTTCTTTAATATCGGATTAATCTGGCAGACATTCTCTTGGGAATTTCTTATGTTTTTTGTTTTCGTAAGAACTCATGTTTTCTATCCAAATGCGTATGGAGAAAGTTTTTTACATCAATTGACGTGATAGAACCTGTAATACGCTTGATTAAATATCAAGTGTTTCGATAAACCCTCCAGTTAAAAATCTTCGAAATGGATGTATGTACAATTGCGGCCACCGAAATGTGCACGATACTGGAGACAAATTTCCCTATTTTTCCGTAGATTGAATTTGGCTTTATCCAGTGACTTTCGTGAAGGAAGCAACTTTTTATTTTGTAAAATACACATAATTATATATAACAATTTTGGTAATAAATCTATTAGACGCAATGCTAAATTGAAATTAGTTAAAAAAACGTTTATTCAAAAAAGTAGAAACCAAGCAATTCTTAAATCTTGAAAATCAACGTTTTTTAATAACTTATAGCAGCGCCGTTAGCTGCAATCACGAGTTCTAGCCGCCTTCTCATAGACAAAATTAGTGTCCTCACGTCATATTCCTCCATAAGGTTCTCCCAAGCATTTTCAACAGTTTCTTACAATCCATGCAGTGTGAACTGGGCAATTGTCCTGAGGCAGAAAAAAAGTGTAATTGTATTTTTAAGCTCAAAATTAAATTATTATTTTTTGGCTGTTGGAAAACGAAATTGTTGGGAAAAGTAGTCCTCACGGATGGTAACATAATATTTTCCAATATTTCTCTATAGTGTTCCCCCGTTAAACGTCCACCTATTTTCCAAGATACTCCAGGTCCATGAATACTTATTCCTCCCCAAAAACTAACCGAAAAGCGGCCAAAACTTACTGTCGAATAAGTGTAATTTTCCTCAAATCTACGATTTCTTGGTCTATAAACGCGTAATTTGCCATTATTACAAGATTGAAAACATTTTTCGTCTGAAAAAACTAAAGAACTACAAAACTCTTCATCGGAATTTAAAAACCGATTAGCAAATTGTAGTCGGTTTACTTTGTTTTCATCAGTCAAATATGTTTTTTTACGCAGCTGCATAATTGTTCAAACCGCTCTGTTTAATTCGACGCTTTCCCGTTGTAATGGAACCCGAAAAATGAATTTCCTCACGAGCTCTTACTGCTGTAGAAAATGGATTTTGTCTGATAAAATTTACCAAATCTTCATCTCCGTGAGCTTCAGAAACTCATCCAATTCCTATCCTAAGCGGTCGTTGCAGTCTATCTTCCTGCCAACGTTTTTTCAATTGAAATATGTAACTTTTGCTTACGTTTAAATCTGCAGCTACAGCAGCTAACAACCAGTTGTCTTATAATTTCGCAATGGCTCTGGCTGTTTTGCTCTCCCGAAAGGTGTCTTGGCATTTTTCACAAAACACAGTTTTTTATAAAAAAAAAATTTAACAAACAAATAATATTGAAATTTTGATGACGTTTAAAGGACGCCTATTACTTAAAGTACAAATAAAACTGTAAAAAAAATCGTGCACATTTCGGTGGCCGCAATTGTACATCCAAATGTTTCGCTGAAACAGATACTTTATCTGATTCGCCTTGTACCGTTAGTTGTCGCGGTTGCCGGCTCTGCAGGAGAGTTTCCGTTCCTTTCTGTTCTTCGTATTGCTTCCAGGTTCCTTCTATGCTGCCCAGACAGTACAACGACGTGATAATGACGTCGATTTTTGATGAATAATGGTCTGCAATATCGCATGACCGAAAAATCTCGTAAAGTTTCACATCATTATAATGACTATATTTAGACGTTACAATTCAACGTAATATTGACGTATAAACAAACGTCTACAATTATAGAAATTATGTACACATTGTTATTGAGATTTTGAAAGACGTTATACGGTTCCTTTATCTAACATAAATATCACCAAAATTTTCGAGAACTACAGCAAATGTAGTAGTGCATCCCAATATTTGTATATCTACTGTAATTTTCGAAAATTGTGTTATTTAGGTTAGATAAAGGGACTATATAACGTCTTCCATTACGTTGCAAACATCGTGAAAATCGCGTCATCTAATATTCTATACGCCATTCCGAATAACGTCAAATTCACCTTCAAATATGACGTCATATTTGCTGTAACATTTTTTACGTTACAATAACGATCCATATAATGTAAATCTAACGATTCGTCTGACCAATGACGTGAATATGACGTAACCCTACGGGCAGGGTGATTACCTATTTAGCATAATATTTTATTAAGTGTTAAACCTTTCGTTTCCTCTTGCAGCATCGGTAGCATTCTGGACTAATTTTATGATAAGCACGTCAAATTTTGATCGATTCTGAAATGTGGTGCTTAAACATGAATCATTTTTTTAAGTATTGGGAATTATCCTTACTGCACGTGCGCTAATCTAAAAAACGAGCTTACAAACAGCCGCCCTATGGTACGTCTATCGATGCGCGCGATACTTACTTTCGAAATCAAACCAATTAATTCCGAAATATTTGGCAAATATGACAGCGACCGGTCGCGCTATCATCCCCAAAGCCCCCCCTCGATACGCCGTTGCGGTGGGAGTTCGTGCCTGTGCAAGCAGTCAACGGTAATTTAGGAACAAGGAACTAACAATGTAACAAAGTTAATAAACCGGGCCTGGATAGCGAGGGCGATGGGAAGCGGTAGGCGGCAGTCATGTGTTGCACGAACGGCGTCGTTCCGTAACTTTATCAGAATGTCACGATTCCCGATTTTGACTCTCCGTGCCATCATCATCGTCGTCATCGGCCGGGGGTGTTGTCGAAGCGAGACCGGGGCGAGATCCCGGGGTACGAGGACTTGTTAAGCCTTCTTGTTAGCGTTAAATTTTATCTAAACACATTATTGTAGACTCAATTACGTTGTCGCCGGCGTTTCGTCACAGATTAATTGTGATCCTTAGTGAGTGGAGCGGATTGCGTTAATTCCGACATAATTATGTCTCCGTGGGGATATCTCTGCGGGAAGAAAAAGAATGTCTACGGGACGATGATTACGGTTTCCTTTTGCAATCACAATTCACAACTGGTGCACCGATAATAAGTTGAAATTAAACATTGAGAAATGTGATTTTGTAAGCTATACTAGGAGAATAGGCAGAATCAACTCGAATCGTTAAGGACCTGGGAATTACCAGCAAAGTGTACTTTGTTAAACATATTTTTGAGGCAGTTCAACCAGCCACCAGATCATTGGGTTTTATAATACGGGCGTGTCATGATTTCAATAACATGGACGCTATTAAACCACTGTATTATTCCTTTGTGATAATAATAATATTTATTTGAACCACCACAATACAAAATATAAGAAAGATAAGATAAATAACTAAAGATATAAAGAAAGATGATGCAAATCCCAAGGCGATCTTCAGCCTAATCCGTACTGACGGATTGCTGATCTACCACATCACCTTGCACATAACATTATTATAATTGATGTACACATAACATAATTACTACTAGCTAGCACAACAAAACTTACAAAAGCACCAAAAAGAACAAGAAGAAATACAATAATTACTCCAAGTTACAACTAACTACCACCACTCTGGATCATCTGCAACCGTCTACGCATATATTACTCCTAAAACTGTCAATTGACTGCGTCTTAAAGCATTTGTCCACAATATTGTATTCTTTAACAACATTATA
>JARFOC010000097.1:536955-563114 GCA_031763485.1 Osmoderma eremita
TTTGGTTGTTCGGTATTTTATTTGGGGTCGGGAATTTTGAATATATAATTTGGGGCTGCGAACGTCGTCTGTGTGCCTCTCGCGGTTGTCCAATATCCCTTCGCCTGATGAGACGCTACTGTGAACATTGAAACATCTAAAGGTGAACCGTTTATACTTATTAACAGTAAAATTGACCATATACTTCTGTTTTGTTGTAAATCTAATGGGCCCTGGACCCAATTTACCCATGCATATCAGGAAGCTAAAAACTGTGGGAGGCAATTTAACTATTATTAATAGTTGCCCTTACGTACCGTCGACATTTCCAAAAATAAAAGCCACGTACGTATTGCTTCTTTTCTTCCCAAATTTTATTAATACTCGGCAGATGTTGACTAGATTGTAAAATATCTTAAAGGAAACAATTCTTGGAATTTGATACCCTAAATAAACAGTTTCGAAAATAATATTTATGCGTTTCTCAACTCTCCACCTGCCTAGAAATGGTAAACTAGAATAAATACGATGTATTCATTCAACAATATGCATTTAGAATATTGTCACCTCTGACAATATTCTAAATGCATATTGTTGAATGAATATATGGGATGGGAATACATAGGATGAAAACATTTTACGGAGGACATGCGTCGTTTTCCGAAATGAACCCATTTGTAACATTTATTACGGGTACAGTTCGTACCATTGGCTACCTCTAACATTATTTTGTTTCCCCAATTATACCAGTCATTGTACAAATATACTAGCTATGCTCACGCGCAGATATTTCTGACACGTATCGGATGTAGTCCCGCACTCGCAAGAATATGTGTATTACGTTTTACGATTAGGAAAGCTGGATAATTCGAACAGTTATAAAAATTTACCTTCTTTTGCATTTATATTAAATTCAGGTAACAGTATTTATTTAATATATTAGTGAGAATATACCTACCATTGCAATGTAGTAGTAGGCCGATATAATGAATTCCTGTAAACATGTTGGTAGATTCGTAAATATATCCCAAGAGAAGTCGTTTTGATGTTATGCATGTATTGAATTAGCAAAAACTCTGTTAACTTCACACGTATTAATTTGCAATTTTAGTAAATAACCACATATGTGTGAAACTATCACAACAAATATACTTGATGACGCGCATCGGAAGAAATCGTAAGCCGCGCAAAGATAGGGAAATTTGGGTCACCTTCTGGGCATAC
Organism: Osmoderma eremita; assembly: GCA_031763485.1. NCBI lineage: Eukaryota > Metazoa > Arthropoda > Insecta > Coleoptera > Scarabaeidae > Osmoderma > Osmoderma eremita. The sequence goes on from JARFOC010000097.1 coordinate 538,159, forward strand.
CTTATGTATTTGTACCATGATACCAGTTACGGCTTAAATATACTATTTATCAGTATGCTAGGATGTGGAATTATTATATCTGCGTTTATTTTGCTTTAATTTTCCATTAAAAAAATAATGTTCATAAATTCATAAAATTAATGTTATAGACGTAAATAGTTTACAAAGTATTGATGAAAACTATGTGTGTAAAACCAATGATAGGTGGAGAAATATTTGGATATGCTCAAATTTAAAATTTATAATATATGAAAGGTACTTAATTCTCAATTTGTCTAAACTAGGGAAGCTAACTGTACTACAAAATGAAAATCAAATTACTCCAGATTTATATTCATTCATCACTTATTACCATCACAACAGCAAAAACGTTACTCATCATATTCATATACGTTGATGTTTTGGTGTTAACGTTGTTATAAAAAAAAAAAAAACAATTACTCCTCATTTCTATTCAACTCAAAATTAAAATCAAATTTAAATATGTATACAAATATAAACATACATCTCCTAGTTGAAAGAAGAAATTACTCTGTGTATTTGTTATATGCAGTTTATACCATAACCAATTACAAGATAGTATTTTTGGGGAAATCCCGCCAACATTATTACGCACCTAATGGCATAATGTAAATTTTTAAAAAGATTGTACTATTGACATTTTAATTAAAGAAACAGGTAAAAAAATTCCATTTCATACTTTTCATTTGTCCCATTATTCATTTACGATTTAATTTAATACTAATTATATTATTATTCATTTTCTTGCAGCTACAATTGCACAACCCAATGAAATGAGAAGTATTGAAATAGAACCTAAAGTGACAGTGAATGGTATTGACTCACCCAACTCAACAGGAATACAACCAGCTCCCATACCCGGCATGGTCCCGACACAACCCACTAATTCAAATCAAGAAAACGGCTTACCTGTCGCTGCAACCGCTGAAGAAGTTAAGGAACGGTGTCCACCAAAAGCTATGGTTAAACCACAAGTCTTAACACACGTTATAGAAGACTTCGTTATCCAAGAATCCTCAGAACCTTTCCCTGTTGTTAGAAACACACTTTTAAGCGATCTAAAACCAACACCATCTTCTGCCGATAAGGATCAAGGTGATGAGCCACCACGTAAGCTACTTTAAAATATAAAATTTTGCTGGAAAATAATGTTGTTTGAATGTTTAGGAAAGAAACATGCCAGTTCACCTGGAAATGTTGTAGGGTCATCTCCAAAGGGTGACTTGGCCAAGTGTGAAGCTTGTGGTGCAATCGATTTAAAATCCAAGTTCAAGAAAAATTATCGATTTTGTTCAGTGGCATGTTCTAAAAAGTAAGAATTCTTAAAACTAGTTTAATCTTAAATTATCAAATATTAATTTCAAATGTATTTGCAGCCAAAAATACAGAAAAGACGGTAAAAAGGGAAAGTGGAATAAAGAGGAAGGTATGGATGTGGATATTGAGTCTGGTGCATCGGGAGGTGAAAATAGTCCAAATAATACACCAGTACCTGAAAATGATGACACACCCAAAGTGGATCCTCTGAAATGGAGTGTAAGTATCTCCAACATGCATAATTTGCTATATATATTTTTTTAAGTATGTCATGTAGGTACTTAACACTTACAAATTACTCCGGAAAAGTTAAATTAATTGCAATTGTTACAATTAATTTAACTTCCATAACATTGACATCATCTATTGGGTTATCATGAACTGAAGAAAAACAAATTGAAAAACAATAAATAACTATTCAAAAGGAAAAATTATGTTAGCAATCTTTAAAAAATTAACATGTAGATTTACCCATAATGTAAAATTATTATGCTTTTCTATAGGTTCAAGAAGTATACGAGTTTATTAGAAATTTGCCTGGTTGTTCTGATTATGCGGACGATTTCATTAGTCAAGAAATAGACGGTCAAGCTCTCATGCTACTTAAAGAAGATCACTTAATGACGGCGATGGCGATGAAGTTGGGTCCAGCCTTGAAGATTGTAGCGAAAATAGATGACATGCGAATAGATAAAGACCCTCCAAAGCAGTGAAGGATTATGACACAATAGTAAATATAAGTTGTAAATTTGTACAAAGATAGTGGAATATTAAAGACTGCATGAAATATGGTGTAAACATAAAATAACTCACATACCATGTATCGGATGATCAGTGTTACTTTTAATTTGTTTTAAAATTTAAAAAAAACATTTTTTATCTATATAGCTTGGTGTATGGTAAAACGTCACCCATCCGAAGTTTTGTTTTCAAAAATTTTAATTTACTTTAACAAAAAATTAAGATAAAAAATAAATAAATTTTGTTCAAATTATTTATGTATGCAGTATCATCTGATATATGTTTTTTATATATATATATATAAATAAATGTATTCATTATAAAGAAAATCTCTAACATTTTTCTACTCGCAGTAGGTTAAGCCTTCTTACTCATTAAATAAATATTTCTTTATGATCATAAACATTGTAAACATTTTTACTTACAAGGAGTGGTAATCATTTCTCACTTTTTTTTTGTAAATATGTACATTTCAAATATCTTTCTACACTCTAAGAAAAATACACAGTATGTACAAAATACAAATTATTATTTTTTAAGAGAATATAGTACTTTAAGTTTCTTTATTTCCTCCTTATAATTGAATATGTTTGATGAATTTTAAGGGCATACTGTATATACTTAAATTGAACATTATTGAAAATTTATTTCTACATAGTAACCAGCTGTGTTCAAACTTATACATTGTATGTTCATTAATGACAATGACACTGTGCAATTTTCGATAAATTTTTGTTTAAAGAAAAACATTACATGAATATCTTTTATTTTGTAAAAAGTACTGCCATAAAAGATAATAAACTTTGTAATTTGTAAAGTTGTTACTCGCTTCTTCCCTTTTAAAACAACTAACTTATTCTCATATTATCTACATATTTATAAAGCTGTGATTCCCAATAAAGTCTTTGATGTAAAGAACGCACAGACGTAACGAGAAGAGTAAACTATTGATTATGAACTTAAATTTTGAGTATACCACAAATAACACGACATCTACCATGAAAAGTAAGAATTTCTGTGTTAATGCCTCCATGCGTATCTTTAGTTGAAGACATTATTTTTGTTTCATTGAGAGCGCCACTTTACGGTGCTTTTGTATGTGAGCTGGAACCACAGTACTCCTGTCATATGTCAGCACAGGAAAATTGCTGACGTGCGTGGCCGAATAGGCTGCAAGTGTATCATTTATTTAGCAGGCCATGTACAAAGATTTAATGGTACATTACAAAAGGCCACTATTTTGATTAAATTTATGAAAAAAAAAATAAGATTTTTTAACGATAAAACATTAAAAAATTTAGTGGTGACTGATGAGTGAATATTTTGCAACCCAATCTTTTTTTTGTTTTGATATTTTGAATTTAATACATCAATCAATTTACTTGGAATGCGCACGCAGTCTCTGGGGATCATGCAAAACAGTTGTCACCCCTACTTAGCAAACTTTAACAAACGCAAATGACAACCGCAGTAGATAAAATTCCCTTAAAACGGTGAACCGGTATTAGGGCCGGTTGTACCAACTATAGTTAACCTCAAGTTCAACTGAACTATGGTTTAAAGATGACGCTAGTTCATTGCCGTATCCGTCGTACAAACGCAAGTCGAGCCACGTTTAGTTGACCATCAGTTAACATCGGTTGGTAGTAATGCATAGCGTGCACACAACACCCCACACTGACGAGTGTAGCATCTTTTTCTATCTCTTGGTATATGCAATAACGTGTGCTTATCTTATTTTTGTGAGAAACGGCGATTAAACAACCGACTTTTGACATTTTGTCTTTTCATGACATGGTTGCCACGCATTACAAAGCATATCATATGGTTTGACAGAGATATAGATAGGTTATGGTTAAAAAAATAATGCTAAAGAGAACGTCAAAATGGTAAATGTCACGTAAGTGCGTTGACAATTTACCTTATCTATGGAACTGGCCACGCTCTAATTGAAGAAATCCTACGCGGACGAAATATCTCTAGCTTTAATATTACTATCCATTTTCTAAATGTGAAGTTGTGTTGGTATGATTTTACCATTATCGTTGTCAAAAGTAGCCTGTTTCGTTGCGAGAGCTGTAAATTTTAAGACTTTTTTGCCCAAAACATATTTAACTACGAATTTTTCTGAAAACCCGCTGTATGTTTTCATGTTATACTTTTAAATTTGTATAAACATTCTAATACATATACTGCTTATTTTAAATTAAATAAAGAGATGATTGAAATCTACTGAAATTTGCATGAATGTGCCCACAAATCTTCCGAAAGAGGTAGCAACTTGCGGAACAACACTGCGCTTTGGTCAAATCGAATAAACATACTATTAAGCAGCGCTATTGCACCTGCAGATAAATTTAATAAAATACTTATGCAATAAAAATACATCAAATACTATATATATTTAAAATAAAATCAAACTAAATACTTGTATACTGAATTCAGTATATACTGAAAAAAACATCACGTAGACATAATAATAACCCAATTAGCAACCAAAAGTGCAGAATTTCCCGTTACGTCAAGGCGCGATTTTATATAAAGTAAAAGCGAAAATAATTAGACCAGAGCAATGTTTCATATCCGGTGCAGATGTGTTAATGACATTTTGTGATATTGTTTAACCATCATTAAATGCAAAGGGTAAGTACCAAAATTCATCTTTTGAGGTACCGTTTGAGGATTATTTTATTTTATTAGCTTCCCTTTTTATAGTGTTTCACAAATAATTTATAAGGCAAACCCATGTTTGGTACTGGCACAGTATAGTACTATTATACTGTGGTACCGGTAAAAAATCGGCGCGCTAGTATGCGGCCACTATGCATACTTGCATAACAGCGTGGTAGTTTAGTTAGAAAAAATTTCAGTTTTACCTTTTTTTTGCATCAGCGCTAATGATCTCAACTCTGCTGATTTTGATTCAACTTCATGACTTGTATAAATAATAACCTAACCAGATCTGGCAATGCTGCCATATAGAAAATGTGAAGTATGTATAGTGCCCAAGCAGCAGCGTCCCGATTATACTAAACCGAAGTGCAAATATATAACTTATAACACAACTTCAGTTGTTCTGTGTAATAAAAAGAGATTAACGCAGTAGGGGTTATCTATGGCATGAGAAATTAGTTTTTAATAATGCCCTTACGTACTTAATTTGTATTCCTTGCAATTCGTTGTGTTGGCAAGCGTGAGGGCATGAGCATGCGTCTACTTTGGTATTTTTTACGTTGAATCAGTTTGTTCAGATAAAAAGATCAGAATAAAGAAACTAGCGAAAGATATGTGCCGGATTTACTAGCTTATCAAAAATTAAGGAAAAATCAAGAATGGCAAATATTCCTACCTCAGTATATATAACACATCTGGAGCGTGAAGGTTCATTCGTTAAAGTATGGGGTCAAACAGACAGAAGTCTTCCAATTGCTATCGAAAAGGCGTTGCAGCAAATGACGCCTCACTTCGAACAAGGAATGTATTCACCGGCGATTGAAAATTTTCAAGTGGGAATAATGTGCTGTGCAAAATTCAAGGATGAGTTGTACTACCGAGCAAGAATAACCAATGTTAGTTATCTAACGCAAGGGATGGTCGAAGTGCTATTTGTTGATTATGGTAACCGGGATGTTATATCTTGTATGAATACTCGAACAATGTCTGGATTGCAAACTGGCTTAATATCTATCCCCGCCCAAGCAAAAGACTTTATTTTGGCAAATGTTACATTACATAATTGGGATTTGAATAGTTTTGAAATGATATGTAGAGAACTTCGATATATAGAATTTCAACTAGTTCCGATGCTAGAAGTTGGCCCTTATACATTAATAAGCCTATATTTAAATAAACAAGATATCTCCGAAACATTAGTAGAACGGGGTTTATTACTGAAAATTCCCATTCAGTTTCAGCAAATGACGTTGCAACCATTAATCGCTCGGAGTGCACCACCTGGTATACCCATTGCTACACATCAGTTACCTATTTCTATGTCTCCGATGCAGCCAAAGATAACACCCATCGCTCAGCCAGTTCCTATGCCAACTTTATTAACATACAAAGCGTTACCACTAGATAATGAATCTGAACATCAAATATATGTGTCATATGTTTCGGATGGGCCCTGTTTGTTTTCTGTGCAACTTAAAAAAATGGAAGAGCAGCTGAAACGATTGATGACAGAAATTAACTGCATGGAATTGCAACCTTTAGAAGAATATCCATTGCCGGGCACAGTATGTTTGGCACAGAGTAGTGAAGATGGATATATTTGCCGTGCTGTTGTAACAAGTATGGTTGACGGTGAATATAAGGTAGGTGCAATGAATAACATCAATAATATATTCTTTTTAATATACACTTATTAATTTGAAATAAGTAGAAAGATCTTTTTCAAGCAATTCTTTCATTAATATGAAAAAAAGTTTGTTTTTGGAATGACTTGTTATTTTTAAATGAAAACTTATTTGTTTGCTAACTAGAACTTTCAGTTGTTTTTATTCATTCAAATTAATAAAAACATATTGCAAATGAAAAAATAATAAGATTCACATATTCTTTTCACAATTACAGGTATTTTATGTAGATTTTGGAAATACGGAATTATTACCATTCGATAAGCTATTCCAAATACCATTTAAATATGTCATCCCAAAAGTTATGGCAACACGTTTCGCTTTAGTGGGATTAGAAAATGCAACTGTCTCTATTGAAATGAAGTGCAAATTTAAAGATTTTGTTAATAACAGACCTCTATTTATGAAAGTAAAACCAGCAGCTACAAAATCTGCTTTACCGCTATGTGAATTGTGGGATGACAACAATATTAAAGCAATAGATATGATAAAACAGGCCGCTTTATTATCTTATCCTGAACAGGCACCTCTGAGTAGAGGTTTGAATCAGGACGTTAAAGTTTGTTTTGTGTATAGTTGTAACAAAATTTATGTCCAATTAAAGTCAAAAGAAATTGAACTTCAACAACTTATGAACAATTTGCAAGAAACCTGCTATTCTAGACCCTTATTTAACAAGAGCAATTTAAAAGTTGGCTCACCATGTTGTGTTCTTTTTGATGACGATAACATGTGGTACAGAGGAGAAATTTTACAAATTGATGGAGATTCTTTTAAGGTGAAATATGTAGATTTTGGCAATGAGACCATGGTTGAATATAACCATATGAAAGTGCCCTTACCTGAACACATCACCGCTCTAAGACCACAAGCAATTGAATGCTGTTTAAATGGTTATCAGAATTATGAACCCGATGAGCAACGTGACCTTTTATTAGAGGAACTGATATTCGAGCAAGATTTAAGTATGAAAGTGGTGGAAATTCAAGGCAGCAGAGTCCTAACCGAATTATATGACAAACAGCATTACAATGTTGCGTCTTTACTTCTAGAAAAGATAGCCAGTGCAACATCTATGGTTAGTCCACTCCTAATACAAGATAATCATCAGATAGAACATAGAAAACGGAGTCCGCCAGAAGCAAGTGTAAGAGAATTTAGGGATAAGAAGCCGTTAAGGTAAGATGTTGTGTATAAATGCTAAGTACAATATAGGAACACTTTGTTTTAATTAACATAAGTTGCAAATTCACAATTGCTTCTCATAATGAGGAACAACACCAATTTATTTCATTTTCTTCTCACCAAAGGGTTCGATACAATAGATCATTACATTACATCTAAACTTTCTTCCATTGGCTTTTGTTCCAGTGCTGTTGCTCGAAACCAATAATATCTACAAGACCTGGTCCATTGCAGTGGTTTATTATCTTATTGCACCAAGTGGGGTACTTCAGCGCTCCAACTCCTCTCCTATGGTGTCTGTTTATAACGAACTTGAAGGGACCGACGAAAACAGTTCGGTTTAACAGAGGCTCGTTTTAATTGAAAACTCACAAAGAAAAATACAAACATATGTATTACTACCTGATCTAACTCTTTGCTTTTATTTTTCTCATTTACAAAATATCAATATGTGAAACAATTACAAATAAACATAAAACAACACAAAAAATCAGCATACCTAGAGAGCACATCATTTTAAAAAAAAATTATTCAAAATTGTATGTATTGTAGTTTAGTTTGTTTGTTCATGTCAATTTTATGAATATATAATTGCACTTCAATTAGTTGTTAACAATATCGTAGGGAGTGTTCCGCGACTGCAGAAAATCTCGAACGGCTTCAATATATCTAATTGCATCTGATGCAGTTGGAACTGTTATTATTTCATCGCTTTTTATTTCTTCGTTTTCCTCATCTTCTGTCTCTATCAATATTTTTGTTACCTGCACAAGCAATAATAGCATCATCACTTAAAAATTCCACCTTCACAAGATTATCATCAACGTGGATGTAGTTATTGAAGTCATAGTCGGGTTGAACAAATGTATTGTCCTGTTGATTTCTTTCAAGCCATTCGGCTAATGGTAGATCATTATCTGAATCAAATTCGTCTTCTCTTACGATAAACCCACCGTGACGAGAACAATTAACGATTGCTTGTCTTGTTACCATTTGCCATGCTATATGAACTAAGTTTATAGCGTCTAAACGATTAATACTAAATCTTCCGTTGTCAGTATCAATAGAATTTACCATCATCACAAGGAGAAGTCGTCGGTAGTTGCTTTTTAAACTATGTATAACACACTGTGGGTGGAATAAAGACTAATTTAATGCAGTCCAAATTTTTTATATTAGGGTCCGCTGGACAATTATCAATTAGTAATAATATTTTTATTTTCCTATTCGTCGTTCCATTCTCACAATTCCTTGGTAAAAAACTCAGATTTATAATTTACAGGTAGTTGTTTAACATTTTTAAAACACCTTGGGTGTTCAACCTTTCCTATTATCAACAATTTTCTCTTCTCTGTTCCCAATAGATTTGCCGCTACTAATACCGTAATCCTTTCTTTAGACATCTTTCCACCAGCACATGTTTCTGCTTTGAATCGTAATGTTTTATCAGGTGTAAGCTTATAAAATAAGCCTGTGTCACAGGCGTTAAATATACCTTCATTTTTAAAGTTCTTTATAAGTGGCCAAGTGTTTTGCAACCAATCGTGTACAATATTAATATTAATTGCAGCTGCTTCGCCAACAATTTTTCCGCTGGTAATGTTATGCCGTTTTTTAAACCTTTCGATCCAGCTTCTAATAAATTTATATTCACTGCTCGTTAACAATTTATTGCCGAAATCGTCAGCTTTTGTTTGCAACGCAACTCCACTAACAATTACATTATTAATTCTTTGTTGGCTAAACCATTTAAATAAACTCTGGTCAACTTCTGGGTTGGTAGGTTTTTTAGCGCTTTTAATGCTTGAATCCAAAGTTTTCCAATATTTTTCTTTTTTCTTCCAAATTGTAGCAATCGTTGATTTACGAAGTTTCACTTCACGGTATGTCACTTGTTTTGCACCTCTTTGTAAACAGGGTCATTGCATTAGGTAAAAAAATACACAGTTTTTCGTTCGTACCTTGCAAGTTGGTTCGTTATAACCGGGAGTTCGTTTTAGCCAGGTTCGTTATAAGTGAACATTACTGTGTATATAAACGATCCACGGATTATCAAGTACTTGTCTAGATGGATCACCTGAAGATTTACGACCGCTACATTTGACTCACAATGTTTACAACGAAATATCACTTATCAGTGACTGGCGCTTTATCAACGAAGTACATTTAAACATTGATAAACGACTCATTTGACTCGCAATTGTTTCACTACAACATTTCCAATGCTACCATTTCAAGAGTAAACGTCTTTAAGGATCTTGGTGTTTTGTTAGACTCAAAGTTGTCATTTTCTTTCATATTGCTGCTATGACTTTCTCCGTATCTAAGTCACTAAGTTTTCTATTCAGAACATAAAAAAACCAACAGTAATGCCCTTACTCTCAATTAATTACATTGATTCACCGCCGTTCCTTCGTCAAATTCAGTTCATCGTACCGCAGTACAGTCATAGTTTTTGCTATAGCATTTAGTATCCGATGATATTAAATGCATCGTTTTTGTTTTAAGGACCACTGTTACATACAGCCAAAAGTCCTAACCAAATGTACGACAACCCTTTTTCATTTATAGTGTTTTTCTATTTTCCGTAAGTGGTTCATCTTTTGTTTTTACACCTTAGTTCTATATTCTTTTGCATCAAGCTGTGTTTTTATCATAACATTTACGAAAGTTAAGCATAGAATGTAACAGTTACTTGTTCTTTGTATATTTTTTTCTAATTGTATATGGCATTGCATTTATATTTACATTGTTTCTCTATTTTGTCCTATTATTGAATTTTTTGCTAATGGTGTTGGGCAAATAAGTTTTAATGATAATTTTTATTCTAGGGAACTTAATGACAGGAATCGAGATAGGCAAGAAAATTGGCGTCAAAACAAATTTTCAAGGTAAATGAGTTTAAAATATTTATAATTGAATTAGATACTCTCCCAGATTCATTTTTATGAGTTTATTATTTAGAATGAATGAGTCTAAATAGATGTAATTCAAAAGATCCCATATCAACAGTTTTTAACATTAAATTTAGATCTGCATACACATTTGCGTGTAATTAACATCAAATAAGGTATGAACATCTTTAGGAAATGTATATCTACTGCATTTCAGAAGCGATGAAAAGACTAAAGCGTTCGCGCCCAACAAACATAACTTCTTTCAACGAAAAAATACCAACTCATTCACTGTTGACATATGTTTATGCTTACTTTTATTGTTGGCGTTTTCCATGTTTCCTTATTTCTGTGCACATTATCACGTCTAAAATTATTTACTTTCCACCTTTCATAGTTTATGTTCACAACACTTGCTTATGTAAAATATTTACCCTTGTACTTACTATTATTATAATAAATGTTATTCGCAGGAGTAATGATGATAATTGCAATGAAGAATATCAAACGGATTCACAGAATAGGCATCAGAAAACTAGCAATCGGTAAACTGTAAGTTGTTTTAGTTAGGTGAAATAATAAATCTTTTTTACTTAGACACAACGAACCTGATTGGAGAAGTACCGATAGTCCGGAGAAACAAAATTCCTTTGATCAACATAAAAGGTTGACTAACTTAATTTGATATTTTATTTTTAAATACGTTTTTTTTTACAGATTCAATGATCAAAGAGGAAAACATTTTGCTTCTAGGGATGATAATGAAGACCATCATAGAGATAATTTTGAGAATAAAAATACGTTCGTAAAAGGCAAAAGGTAGTTCTTCACTTTTGATTAATAAGGATTATTAAAATTCATTATTACAGGAACGAATTTAAAGGAAAGGGTGATTTTGAGAAAAGAGATGATTTCAATAGAAAAAACGGTTTTGAAAGAGAAGATGGTTTCGAAAGAAGAGGTGGTGGTTTTGAAAAGAGAGATGGTCATGATGGCTTCAAAAAGTTTACCAGGTAAATCTTTCTAATGCGATCAATATAACCCTTTCCCTTATTTTAAAATTTCTGTTATTAGAAACCAATCAGGACAAAATCGAAAACCTGATTACGGAAAAACGAATAAGTAAGCAAACATTTTTATATAAATATGCACTAGCCACTAAAATTTTCTGTATTTCAGAAACCCCAACGATAGCCGAAGTAGTGATGAGGGCTTTTCAAAATCCAAAGTCCGCGAGCATAAAAGGTACAAATTCTGATGTTTTAAAAAGAAATTCTTGATGAATAATTTTTTTTAGAGATGGCAGTGAAAAAAGTTGGTCGGATGCTTCAGAAAAGAGTTGGAAAAAGGGGACAAAATCTTTCGACAAACATAGGAATAACAAATTTGGCAGTTCAAAAAAGGGATTTTCTCCTCTGAAGAATGAAGCTACTTCACTTCCAACCGAAGATTGGAACACCAGCCTTTCTGCTGATCATGTATCTTCAAGTACAGCAGTATATGATTATGCAGCTGACACTGACAAATTTAAAAATTATATAGATTTATCTGGTACTAATGAAGAGGTTTCCGTTAGCTGGTTTTACAATCCGATAAATTTTTATTGTCAATTGGATAAATACAAAGTAATACCTAAAGTAAAGTCTGTTTCGATTCAACTCTTGGAATGTTTTATTACAGGATCAATTTAGAGAAATGATGGAGAAGATGCAATTGTGCTATCGGAATCGGCCATCTGGTTCGCTCAATGCTGGTGCACCAGCTGTGGCTCCCTTTTCAGAAGACAATGCTGTATATCGTGTTGAAATTCTCAGCAGTCAATTCAAGCAATACCATGTAAAATATGTTGATTATGGGAATGTGGCTACAGTAAACAAAGTATATCCGATTGAAAAGAAGTATATGGATATGCCGGCTCAAGCAATACCTTGCGGTCTGCAAGGAATATCACAGAGTGATAACTGGCCCAAGCCAGATACTTATTCATTATACTTTGATAAAGATCACTTTAATTGCAATTTCATTTCACTTCTAGAAAATAGGTAAATGGGATTTTAAAATTATTTATCAAAAATTAACAATTGATTTACAGGTATTCTGTCGATTTGACTCACAATGGAAATTGTGTATCCACACTGTTAATAGAGGCTGGTTTAGCATTATCTACACAAACAACTACAGATATTGATATTAACTTGTTAATTAGTCAACAAATCGTATTAGTTTTAAGGGACGTCATGTCTCTAAATGATATAACTCTGGAAATAGAAAACGGAGTTACAGTTAAAGCTTCAATGCACAATTTAAAAGATGCTACCGAAGTGTATGAAGATATTCTTAAAAAATGGATTGGTCATTTTGTTATAGTATATGTTGACAATGTTTTAGAAGATAGGTAAAATTATCAGTGATTTAAGTAATCGTATTCTTGTTTCATTGTTTTACTTTCAGATTAGAAATAACCCTCTACGAATTAACAGGGCAAAAACTTCAAATTGTAGTGCCAGATGAAGGCGCGTACGATAATTTAGAACCATTGTGTCCCTTACCGATATACACTGATACAATACAAGGCTGTGTATCACATGCTAGTGAAGAATCAATTTATATACAACCGTCTAAATTTTCGCAAGCTATTGAACAACAGTTAGACGCTCTGTACGAACATTATAATGATGTGACTCAAGAGGAACTTTTAATTCCAGTCGAAGGACAAGTTTATGCTGTTCTGTCTTCAGATTCAAATTGGTATCGCGGTAGCGTAACTGAAGTGAAGGACGATGAAGTCATAGTTACATTTGTTGATTATGGAAATACCGAATTAGTACCTATTGCTAATTTAAGAGAACTTAGTCCGCTATTTTATCAGCCTCATATGTTAGCTGTTGAGATTTTGATACCCGGTGAAAAACAGCAATACTTAGAGAAAGACATAAGTGTTTCTATAACGTATGGTTCTCTGGGATGGGAAGGGCAAGTTATATCGGAAGATGTTCTACGTAAGTAAATTATATACGATACAAACTATATTTTATACTTGAATCATTTTCAACACTTCTACTATTTAGAAACCGAGACGGTGGCTACTCGCCTAGAAGAACATGACGAAACCGCAGAAAACGTAGTTATATCCTCAACACCTACCAAGGAACAACCTGTTACAGAGGAAACAGCACCACCAACACAAATCGGTGCTAAAGTTATTATAAGTCACATCGATACACCAAGCGAATTCTACTTACAATTATCGGATGCATCAGAGTCGATTAGCCATCTACAAGAAGAATTACAAGCGCAAATACCTTCTCTGTCCAATTTAGAAAATCCAACAGCCGGAGTTTTGTGTGCAGCGCCCTACTCCATTTACCAACAATGGTTCAGAGCTCAAGTTTTGGATGCTGACGATGATATAACAACAGTGCGTTTTGTTGATTTCGGCAATACTGATGTCATAACAAACTCAGATAGTCACGTAAAAACTTTACCTAGCGAAATGCTGTCCATGGAGTTTCACGCTAAATTGTGCAGTTTAAATGTTAAGCCGACGGGCGAGGAATGGAGTGCCGCGGCCTTAGAACTCTTTGAGAACTATGCGAGTATAGAAAATCTACAGGCGGAAATCATACATCAAGATGAGAAAACTACGTATGTTGAATTATACGCTGATGGAGAAAATATTGGGGAAATACTAAAGCAAAAAGACCTAGCTGTGGAATTGCAGCTAGAGACTGAAAGTAGTTCAACTGGATTCATCAGCCATTTGAATTCTCCATCCGAGTTCTGGATACAACTTGAAAGCTCTTGTACAGATCTTGAATGGGTTGCCGATCAACTTTCAAATGCTGACAATTATCCAGCTTTAGAAGATCTAACCCCAGGTTCTTTATGTGCTGCAATTTTCTCTGGGGACGATTCATGGTACAGGGCGCGTATTTTATCCAATACGGTGGCAGGTAAGAACTTGGTTATATAAACCTTTTTTTCTGATATAACACCTATTTTCACATATAGGTTTAGAAGTAATATTTATTGATTATGGAAATTCTTGTTCGTGTAATGGACTTCGTGAATTACCAGAAGATCTGATAATGTTACCACCTTTAGCACTTAAATGTAGCCTTCAAAAGCCTAATGGTGTTCTCCAATGGTCGCAGGCCGCCACTGAAAAGTTTAAAGAAATATCTGCAGATGGTGCAACGGTCTTTAATGTTAATGTATTGACAGCAGGAGAGACAGCTATTGTACAGTTGATATACAATGGAATGGACGTAAGCCTCCAGCTTACACCAGAAACGCGACAATGCTTTATTACCCACGTTGATGCATTGGAAAGCTTTTGGGTGCAGTTTATGGAGGATAATGCCGTCATTGAAAATATGACGGCGGAAATGGAAAATGCCGACTCGTGGCCTGTAGTAACAGATCCAGAACAAAATAGTTTGGTTGCCGCTTTATTTGAAGATGGTGTTTGGTACAGAACGAAAATTCTGGGAAAGGCTGATGTGGAATATGAAGGTTTCTTCGTTGATTATGGTAACAAATGTTATGTCGCAGATATAAGACAACTTCCAGAAAACTGTGCTGAAATAAAGTATTTAGCAACGAACTACAAGTTAGATATATTGCCAAGAACAAAATTGGGAGAGAAATCTGAAGAATTGTTTGTGGGTATGACAGCATGTGGTAAGTAATTGTAAATTCTAAAGCAATGTGTTCAGTAAGATTTTTTTCTTGTTTAAAGGCGCTACAATGTTTGATGCCGAACTAGTTTCTGAAAATATTTTAAGATTGTATCTAAACGGAATCGACATTAGGTCCAACTTAGAATATGTAAAATGTACCCCGTTGACATCATTACAAAGCAGTCCAACCAAGAAGCCAGTAGAGACTGAAAGACAAACAATTCCAGAAATTAGTGAAATGAGTGACAATTTGAAAGAAGAAATAGTGCTTGAAGTTAATGAGAACGACCAAATAGATGTACATAACTCAACTACGAGTAAAGATACTTCTCCCATGAAAGCTGGTGATGACGACTTCAGTGCACCTACAGCTTACAATGTTGAAAATACTAAAGAGAAAATTTATCTGATTGAAAAAGGGAGCCCAGTTTCCAATATAGACAAGGTTGTTATTCCAGTCCTTGAAGATAATGAGAATACCCAAATAGATGTGCACGACTCAACTCTCAGTGAAGATACTTCTTCCACAGAATCTGGTGATGATAACTTAAGTGCACCAATAACTTACAGTGTTGAAAATAATAAAGAGAAAATTTATCCGATTGAAAAAGTGGGCCCAGTTTCCAATATAGACAAGACTGTTATTCCAGTCGTTGAAGATATTGATGTGCACGACTCAACTCTCAGTGAAGATACTGGTTCCACGGAAACCGGTGATGATGATGATGCAAGTGTACCACCAACTTGCAATAGCGAAAATAATAAAGAGGAAATTTATCTGATTGAAAAAACAATCCTAGTTTCCAATATCGCCGAGACTGTTATTCCAGCAGTTAAAGATAGTGAGAATGCTCAAGTAGATATGCACAACTCAACTCTCAGTGAAGATACTTCTCTCTTGAAAACTAGTGATGATGATTCAATTATAACATCTGCTTATAATGTTGAAAGTAATAAAGAGGATGTTTATGCAATTGATGAAATAAGCCCAGTGTCTGGTGCAGACAAGACTGATAATGAGAACGCCCAAATAGATGTGCACAACTCAACTCTCAGCAAAGAGACTTCTCCCATAAAAACGGGCGATAACAATTTAAGTGTACCAACAACTTGCCATCTTGAAAAAAATAAAGAAGAAATGCATTTGATTGAAAAAACCAGTCCAATTTCTAATATAGATAAGACTGTTATTCCACCCGTTGAAGATAATGAGAACGCCCAAACAGATGTACACCACCCAATCCTCAGTGACGATATTTCTCCCATGAAAACTGGGGATGATGATTTAATTACAGCAACAACTTGCAATGTTGGAATTAATTTGAATGAAAAAACTGATCCAGTATCCAATTTAGACAAGAGTGATACTTCACTTGTCGCAGATAATGGGTACGCCCAAATAGATGTACACGATGCTACTCTCAATGAAGATACTTTGCCCATGGAAACTGGTGATGATAATGATTTAATTATAGCAACAACCTGCGATGTTAAAACGAATAAAGAGGAAGTTAATCTGATTGAAGAAACGAGCCCAGCGTCCAATGTAGACAAGCCTGAAGTTCCACTTGTAGTTGAAGAATGTAGCAGCATAAGTATTAAGAAAATTGTAGAAAACCACTTAGAAAATATTATTGAGAAGGCTATAAACAGTTCTGACAGCAATAGTTCTGCTGTGGAAGTGACTCAAGTACAACTAGCTGCATTACCTGAGGATTCTATAAAAGAAAATCTAAGGGCTGACAATCAAAGTGTAATACAAAGTACGAGTAAGGATAAAACAGTTAAAACAGAGGACGTAAAAACTAATACACTGTTGATAAAAAGTAATGAAGATATGTCCAACGATTCGCAAGATAAGACTGTAGAAATAAGAAAATCTGCAAGTATGGATAGTAGGAACGTAGAACCAGAACATAAATGTGATATAACCAGTAAGAAAACTTCCAAATCTACATCTTCTGAGCTTGCGGATACAGTAGATATTGATAACAAAATGATAGAATGTAACGAAACTCTCGCAATTGCCAAAGCCGATGCTTGCGACGAGGGTAAATTAAATGTAGAAATTCGTGATATAGGACATTCCCCAGAAGAGGACAAAACTCTTGAAGAAATACCAACTGATGGACAAAACAAAACGAAAAACACAGAATAAAAGAATCATTTTTTTAATATATACTTTATACGTGAGACACGCGACGCTTATAATTTCCTTATTGATTTTTAAATATACTCACGACGCGCTTCAATCTTTATCAAAGAATTAACTGGTTAAATTTAACCGATATTTTTGATATGTTTTTATACCATAATGTGCACTACAATTTGTTTTATTTCACAATTTATGTTTATTACTCGTATTTAAATGTTAAAATCATATACTATGTTTCTGTTACATTATAAATATTTTCATTTTTTGAAATGAAAACTATTTATTTGTTGTTGTTAGAGATTAGTGGATGCTATTTTATTTGGTATATAGAATAACTTTTTTACATAATAAAGTTTAAAAACATGTATATTTATTTTACATCCAAATTATATTAATCAAATAAAAGTACATAAGTTCCAAAACCAGAAAGTTTAAAATATGAAACTGTTAAAGAATATTACAATTGTTGGAATAGTTTTGTAACATAATGTAGTAACCTGGGATATATTTAAACATCAATTACTTTTATGTGGTTATATAAGTTTTATACAAATTTATTTCGTAAACCATTATAAAACAACTTTAAAATTTGCTTTAGCATAGAAACCAGTATGAATATCAATCTAATAATAAACTATATAAATATCGATATTCGATATATCTCATTTGACCACTGGATTATCAAAAATCATTTAATATTCTTTAAGCTCAAAATAAGTTTTCGTAATTATATTGCAAACTACTAGATGTTTGGACATGCAAATCTTAAATAGGCATATCTTTGCAAAAATTGCGTAATATCTAATTTATAGCATACTATGTTGCATGCAATGAGTATGATTACTGATAATACTCATATATTCATACTTACTGACACCTTGTTCCACAAATAGAGACCAGAATTTCTGAACACATCAGTTTGATAGTGAATTCTTATTGGTTGAAAGCAACACAAAATTACATTCATCATCTATGTGCTGTGTTCATAAATTTGTCTTTCCATTTTTGTAACAAGGTATACATTATATTGTTTGGGAAATATCATCCCAACAATATTTGTGTTCCTCAAGACCTAACTACGTATACATACACTATCGGACATAAATGGAGCAACAAACGTAAGTTTTATAATTTATAATAGATTTTAGTAAATCTTACACTAAGCCGTTTTGCTGAATATTTATGAAATTCTGCATAATGTAAACCTTTATAAAATACGGTAAATACGGGACTAATTATAAACGAGACAAAAATGGAGCAACATTTTATTTAAATCATATATTATGTTATTTTTGATATTTTAAGGAACTTAAAATATTTCACTAATTAATAATGGGTACAATATCCCCTATTTCGTATGACTTCCTCACAACTTTGAGACATTGAGTAAATTAGCTTGTCTACATCGTCCAGCATATTATTTCATATTGGTATCATTTCCTCAAGCAATTTTGCTTTATTTTTATAGCGTTTGTGCCTCACTATTCTGTCGACGTCATCCCATAGATTTTCTATGGGATTGAGATCTGGACTCTGAGCTGGCTATGTGAGACGTACAATATTGTTTACGTTAAGCCATTCGCCATCTACCCTTACGGTGTTTTGCATCGTTATCCTGCTGAAAGATCCACCGCAAGGGCATATGTTTTCTTCTGCAAACAGCAACATCGTGTTTCTTAAAATGTCTAAGTAATCAAACTTACCTACTGTTCAATTCTATGCAGTGGACCCATACCAATCCCTGAGAAACAATCCCACACTATCACACTACCGCCACCATGCTTCACGAGGATTTAGTGTTTGATTCTTCGGTCGTCTTACATACTTTATTCCATCGGAATCAAATAAATCAAATTTGCTTTCGTCAAAAATAATGCTGTTTTCCACTTTTGTATGGTCCAATTTAAATGCGTCTTTTAGACATAGAAAATTTTTAAAAAGATATAGAAACCCTTCTACAAATGCTGGCAACTACTTGAAAAACTTGCCAGTTCGACGAGTTATGAATGACTAAGTGTTTCCAAAGCCTACTAATAATTCAATCTTTCTTGCTCCATTTTTGTCCCACTTATAATTCGTTGGTTTTTATAAAAAATACCGACAATGTCTTTTCTTATCATAACATTTTTATCTATTTTAATGTTTGTAAAGATCTGCATTGTGCAACATGTAATAACCACGCAACAAAATTACTTAGTCTAATAATTTATTGAAATCAATTACAAACATTTGCTTGCAAGGATTGTTGCTCCATTTATGTACAAGTACTTTGCACAAGATACCTGTAAATTAGTACTATAGAATATAGATATTTCTTTTATTTTGTTTTCCTACACTAAAACAATACACTTTTCAGTAGATTTTCTAGATTTAAATTAATCAACCTGTTTTTGTAAGAAAATATTAACTCGCTACACTATTCCAACAATTCCCTAATATTTAAAAAAATCAAGTCGTTCTTTATTTATAGAATAGTGGAGAAGGGATATTTTACATTTATCACATATTCTATCACAACTAATTCTAATAAAAAGAAGAATATATTATATACAATCTTCCAATTACATCCTAAAATATATTATACAGCATCCGTCTCAAAATCTCCGAGATACTTTCAGGGAAGGTTAACATAATAAATAATAGTTAGAATAATGAACTCTTTCGTGTAAGCCCCTTTATTTAAGTTAATGATGCAAATGTGTTAATAAAGTTGTATACTTAAGTCATGGGTCATGCGCTAGAAGTAGTTTTGTAAAACTTAAAAACTTTGAAAAAATATGGAAATGCGTTATATTAATCATTACAACACAATTATGCAATACAATACATTACAATATACACTACTATCAATTACAATTTCTTTCAATACGTCTGATAAGAAGTGAGTTATGTAACCTTATTAACACGCGTGCATTATTATTAACATAAATAAATTGGTCTAAACAAAAGGCTTTAACACCATTTAGCTTGAAAGGGATAGTACCAAGAAAAGATTTTCATTTTATTATTGGCTAAAAGTTTGCGGATGAATTTCAGACGCACCTTGCATAATTTATACGATAATGGAAGCTAAAATAGAAAATACAAAAACCAACTAAGTATGTAAATAATTTACACAACTTCTACGAGTTATATACAAGTTAAAAAAAATACAAAGTAATGGCAAACTTTAGGTTTTCTATATACTATAGAATATATGTGCATAGATATGGAAGTAGTTGGTCACAAATATAAAAAGAAAAGCTTTGGGATAACTTTTCTTCATTACATACAATACCCTATTACCTCACAAAAAAAAACAACAATAGGAATGTTGTGTTAATACAATATACCAAAAATCAACTACTCTATAAGAACCAAAGCTTTTGTCAAGGAAGGAACATTTACATTAACCGAACCTTAAATATAGGCAAGACTCTGTTAATACCATAATAAGATGAAGATGGAATGAAATTACAAATCTAAGGTAATAATTGCCCAATTAAATGCTCTATAAAATCTTTAAACTACAAAATGAAAGAAACATCAAAAAAATAATACAACATATCAAATAGCTTATTTTGACAAGCTTGTACAATATGCGATGTTACACCATGAAATGAAGCATCAAATTATATACTGGTAATCCAATTACCTTCTCAATTCACGGCATTCTGCTACAGCAGTGAGATTCCAATCACACTTCTGCTATACATACACATGTATACAATACTTTCATCTTAGTTTCCTACTTAATTAATAACTTTAGGATCTGAAAATGATTTGATCTAAAAATCTGTATTATGTGCTTACGGTTTTACGTACAACTTCGAAAATTTACGGCCACACTGTATACAACTAATATAAATAATCCAAAGTTACAACTTATTAAGATAAACACATTCTAATCATATTACGCAATAAAATACTAGCTACGCGACGAGTCCGGCCACAATTGCAATATTTTGTTTAGTTTTGACTGCTTCCCAAGTACATATATTTGCCACACAGACCATTAAACTTTAGTGATCGGCATAATTGAGTAATTTGAATAATTGAAACTTGCTGCTCGAGTTCTTTTAACACTTGAGTACTTACTCATCACTCGAATGATGTTAATGTTTACGTTTATTTATTTATTTTAATTATAGATAATGTATACATACACAACAGGCGAATAAAAATGATTATCTTTACCGGTTTAATAACACGATGACATAATGCGGCTTCTTTGAGGTGGTGCTTTGATTTACATCGCGGGTGAGAGGAACGGGAATCAATATGAACCTCTAACTGTTAAAAAAAATTACCGTATTTATTCTAATAAGCGCCCCCGCGGTTAAATCATTTAGGGCATCTATCTTTGCGGCGTTTAAAAGAGGTGCGGCGTTTATTTCGAATCAAACCAAATCCTCATTTATATTCTTTTGCTATCCATCTCAAAACAATTGTATTACAACTTAGTTATGATACAAAACGACTTCGTTTTAGTATCACATACGGAGTTCAATCTGAATGTGATTAACGGGGATTCCTCTACCAACTTTTGACGCTGATTGTGTGCAGCGTTTATTAGAGTGCGGCGTTTACTTCATTTGGCATCATTTTCTTGCGGCGGTTATTGAAGATGCGTCCCCAATTAGAATATACGGTAATTTTGCAAATTGCTCGTTTCAAAATTTGCCGTTTAAATATACTATAAAATTTATTGTATGGAATTTTGATGCTAAATGAAATCGTCGATTGTGATAAATAGAACCAATGTGTATAATGTAAACATGTAACTAACGTCAATGACAGAAACGCGGTTACATAGAATTGGCTAAAAACAGAAATATCTCTTCGAGCATTCATTAAATAAAAATAAAGTATGTATTGGGATAAGTTTTGTTTATGAACAGTAATTTACTTCTATAGCAAGCATTTTGAATTGTCTGTTATCTATGTTCAATAAAATATATTGTTTCCAAAGTTGCATTTTCATTAAGTTTAAATATATATTTTCAAGCCGATCCTGTCAATGCCCATATTTATTCATTATATATAATTCTTATATAATGTACTAACAAAATAAATAATAAGAAAGTCAGACATTTAAATAATTTATCAAGTTGCGAATTATTCATACAAACCAGACTGCTTCAAATGACTCAGTGATAATTCTAGTACTCAAGTGATTTAAGTACCCAAGCAGTCTTGATTATAACAATAATGGAACAGTCGATTATTTTTCACTCGAGTTACCCCATCACTATCAAATATTATATATATATATATATATATATATATATATGTAATATGTAATTACTAAGTACAAAGAAGTATATTTTGTTTTCAAAACAAATTACAAATTTCAGGTCAATTATAAATGTACACATTTTCATTATTAATACAAAGATATAAAAATCAAAGTATTGGTCCTTTAGATACATGCTATTTTGTGCAGTAAAATAAACTATAGTGAAGCTTGAACAATTTAATCATTTTACATTCGTGATTTACATACTCCTTTCTTAAGATTTCTTTTGTCCAGATTAAGCAAATTTGAGTACATCTGAAGAGAATTATAGATAAATTTTAAATTTAGAAGTTATTCCGTAAATTTACTAAAGGTTTCAACATTATTTCTAAAAGATGTACTATCAGCTCCAAGCATAATGTCGTGTATCTGACAGGAGCGTAACCAACCACTGCACGTTCTATAAGTAATGTCATAGTTGAACGTGAAGCGGTCGGTTACACTCCTGGCAGATACACGACATTATGGTTGGAGCTGATAGTACCAAATTGGAATGCATATGAAAAAAGAAATAGATACATCAATGAAGAAAAGAAAATGTTAATCCAAGACACATTCAATATTAAATTAAATATACATGGTATAAAATACATGATGCCACTTGTTTTGAAAAAAAATTGCATGAGCAATTTTTTTTTTTTCGTATTAGACATGCTTAAATAATAGACCATTATTTCTTATTTAAAAAAAAATTCTACAAACATTAATTCTTTTGGGATATAATAACAATAAACATATGCTGAATATGTTTCCTCTAAATAAGTAAATATTTACATAAGTAAAAAAAATACAGTCAAACATCCTAAAGACTAGTTTATACAACTTATGATTTTATTAACAAGACTTTGGTCTTTGAGGAGCTGGAGAAGAAGAAACAGACCTGTCACAATAACATAAAAATGAGCAAATATAAATCCTGATATGTCTATAGTGACACTTACCTGAGTTCATAATTGTTCAATTCTCCTTGTTGCTCTAAAAACTTGTTAAAATCGATATTCTTAAGCAACTAGAAAAATAAATGTTAGCATTATCAATGATATTATAATACATACTACCTGGGAAGGATAAAGAAAACGTTGAGGTATTCGCGTTATGTTGCAAACAGAATGTGGTGGTCCAAAGCCCAATCCTATCAAAACCGTTTCAGGATCCGGTCGTCGTGATTCTAAAACTGATTCAACACTAGAACAATAACTACTGTTGTCGTCAGACTGTGCGGAGAGTTCTCTTCCAAGCAGGGTTAAATGTGGATGTGCTTTAGCAGGTGACGAATTCGTTGGAATGTTTGATGTTATAGGCGTCATTGGTGACTGTGGCAAAGTATTCACCCATTGTTGTACGGTAATGGCAGATTTTTTCATTTTTTGAATAATTTTCCTACAAATTAATAGGTTTACCAATGACAACTATAACTTTTGAACTGCTATCACGTTTCTTGTTATTGATGGTTTCCATTACAGCTGCTTATTTTAATAAGGCAGCTTAGCAACGCTCTAATAAAATGCGTACAGGGTACTGCTTTATAATTGGCTTTTACTAAAACAGTAAAGTCTAAAATTTGTTAAAATTCTAAGGTCACATCTATTTATTATTATGACGGTTGACACTTGGTTGACACCATGTTGACACATGGCTGACACATTCGCGAGTTAAACATAAAAAATAGAAAAAAACTGTTAATGGCGGCAATTTAACTAATGTAATAAAGTATAATCGATGGATCCATCGATGAATTTAAGAACTCGCCCAAGCTTTTCGACATTTAAGATCGATCAATGTTTGGCCACAAGATAAGGAAATTTAAATTTATTTGTTAGTTTTTTTTCATGATGTTTGACTGCTTTACATAAATATTTTGGATATTTTGACATATTTTTTCGCTTTCCGCATCTGAGATAACAAAGTAAGGATAGCACTTAACGTTAAAACTGTGTGCCTATCTCTCTGGTGGTCTGCGAACACAACTAACGAGAGTTCCGCGCCAAATCTCATACATTTCAAACTTGACAGGATGCATAATGCCATTCAAAATTCTATTCATTCTTTTATACAAGCATTTTTTCGCACAATATCATTCACAAAATGTGCCAAAAAGTGTACGCAGATTTTTAAGTGGTACATGTTCTATTTCCAACTACAATTCTCTTCAGAAAGTACAAGTTGCGCAAAAAACACGCATTGACGGTTTCGATTAACGTATTTCTGAAAGTTATATTTACAATTGGAATTAACCCTTTTGCTTACTAGACGGAATACAATAAACACACTGTTCGGATTACTCCTGCCGCACAAAATTGTTAAATCTACTTATTTTTCAAACAC
>JARFOC010000097.1:563214-598833 GCA_031763485.1 Osmoderma eremita
GTAGTTTTATTGCCAACATTAATTCCATTATTGGAATTCTATTTCTCGTTTATTAATGGTTGGTGGCTATACCGTGGAGGGGTACAAGATGGCCGCGTGTTGCCCATACTGCAATACGCTTCGCGCTCCCCTGGGGAAAACTACGTTACCGTTTTTGGGTACGTTTTGCACACGAGCACGATTCGGCACGAGACTCTCCTGTGTTTATGATTTATCCAGAAAAACATAACCTAACAAAAAAACGTTCCTAAAAACAAACTTTTGAAATTTTTTTTTCATTAAAATAGCATGGATCAAATTATGAAAAATTGGTTAGGTAATCCTGCATTTTAGGGACCTGAATCGGGCACACGCGTCAAATGCTTACGAGCCACACCCCTTTCTACAGGGCACATTCAAAATGTTAACGGAACAAAATACAACAAAAAATGAATTGATATATATTCTGTTCGTGGTATCTGATATAAAATAAGACGTAGGGGTATTTGATATCTGGATTTTCTAGTATACAAAGAATTGTACGCGTGCTATTAGCGAGATGCCAAGGAACAGTTAATAATGACAATAGTAACCTATAAAATGTTTACAATATAAATTAAAATTAATTAAAATTGGGAATCTATGTATGTAAAAATATATAGATGGTTTTTTATTGTTTGTATTGATGAAAATGACCAGACAAAATTAAACATAATAAATAAATGTTACGTGACGATATACCCTCTCGAATCTAATGTACCGAGGGAAATATAAATGGTATCGCATAGGACGATAAAACCCAAATTGTTATGAACCGGGGCATGCACTTAGAGCCGTTGGAGGGGATTTTTATGTCAGAAGAAACCTATCAAAAGGCATTTTCATAATTGCGAAAAACCGCCCGGTAATAAAACATTTATTTATTATAATATTTATTTATTTATCTGTATTGTTGCTTTGTTATAGAGATGAGTACCGACTCCGCGGGCGCCGAGTCTGATTAACCCTGAACAACAAGGAAAGAATTCATTGATTTAAAAAATATATTTATGTAAATAAATAATTAATAAATAAATTTTATATTTACTGCAAATAAAGTCATGAGAATGTTTAAACTTGCAATGTAACTATATTAAAGAAGCAACAAGTTCCTTTTTGCTTGTTTCTCTAATGGTTTATTCTTACAATAGATCTTGGGCAAATGATTTGTTTTGAAAATAAAAACAGTTTTTAACAACGATCACAAGAAAAATTATAAAAAATACGAAAACTATCAGCACTACAAATAACGGATATAATGTCAAGCGACAAACGTGTCAAGTGACAATGCTTGACAACCAACTACCTTATCTAGGCAACTGACAACGTTCGAATTGTAGCAATCCTATGCGGACGAAATGTCACTAGACTTGACATTGCTATGAATTTGTTGAATGTGATGTTGTGTTGGTATGATTTTAACATTATCGCAGTCGAAAGTCGATTGTTTCGTTGCGAGAGCTGTATACGTATCATTTCTATGTGTGTAGCTAATCTACGGAAGTAAATATGAGCCAGTTTATAACCTTAGATCATATATATTACATGGATACCGCTGTTTCCAACATATCACAGACATAAGAATCAGTGTTTCTGTCTAACAACGGTTATTCGTATTTTCTTATTCGCACCTAACCACGCGTGGACCACCGCGTGAGAAATGCGTGAAATTTGAATTAAATTTGACGTACATCAGAGATGATACCCTTAATACCAGCTCTGACGCATAACCTAATTTTTAAATGTCAACATAAAATAGTTCGCTCATACAGATTGATAGACAACAGTAGTTGACATTGACTACAAATTGACAGAAGTCTAACCTATAAGTCTAATGGCACTCTGTCTAATGCCTGCTTGATAAATTTGGAAATCGCATACGTTCCATTATAAATCGCACGGAATCCGCATGCATTTCCGTTTCCACGTGTGGTCAGATAACGGATAACTACATATAATGTTCATAAGCAAGAAAGTAATAGCTCGAAAATCGCAGACGTACATACATGTTGGAAACATTATAGTCTGATATGGTGATAGCGGTGTCCATGTAATATATGTGATCTAACTTTATAACCTACCTAAACGCCTTTTTGATACCAACCTGACAATTGAGATTGATCACTGTGTATATGTAGGCTACTATATGTGTACACGCTCTGGCAAAATTATATGCCTAAAATAATTCAGATGCGATCAAACTATTCCGATAGTTTTAAAATAAAATGCAATTTGTTTAAACATGTTTTATTAATATGATATGACGCACTGATATGGATTATGTTCAAAGCACATAACTAACTGATATGATTAACGATGGTCACTGGGCGGGGGCGGTTGGGAAACTCTGCCGGGGATATCTTGATTCAATTGAGACGCGGTCACACTGCGAGTTTGCAAAGTTGACGTAGGTGGATCGTCCAACAGTTGACGTAACCGTTGCAATTGAGCCTCCAGCTGCCTATTATGATCTTCTAAAATTTGCATTCTCGCTTCTAATCGTCCTTTGTGCTGCCTCAGTAGTCTCGCTTCGGCTACAACATCGTGTTGAGCTTGTATAGGATGAGGCGCGCTGCCTCTTTGTAACTGTTCATATTCTTGCCTCAATGCGGAATTTTCGACTTCCAATTCTCGTATCATCTCTTGCAACTCTGCCCTCTGTTCCTCGTCGATGACGAGCATTAATTGCCCCGGACTAGCAGGTGCGCCTTCTAGCGAATGACATAAATCGGCAATCAATCGATGCTCATCTTCAGGCGAAGATGCGCGTAATTCGACTTCAGCTAAACGACTAGCGTATATTTCCAATCTTGAATGCATGTCATTGTGCTGGGGCGATGCGATTGGACTTTCTAATTCATCCC
The DNA here is from genome assembly GCA_031763485.1 of Osmoderma eremita. Taxonomy (NCBI): domain Eukaryota; kingdom Metazoa; phylum Arthropoda; class Insecta; order Coleoptera; family Scarabaeidae; genus Osmoderma; species Osmoderma eremita. The sequence continues at coordinate 566,097 of JARFOC010000097.1, forward strand.
CTTCCAATACTGAACGAACAGGGAGATATCCGACTCGCGGGTGCTTTAGGAAATGTCTCTTGCTCTTGAATTTATTTTTTAAGGCGCGCGTAAAATCCCTGACGTCTTCCGCGGAGGTAGTTGCTGCACAGTACTCATGCATGGGATGGGATAATTTGTGGCCTTTGGTCAGCCTGCCGGCGAAGAAACAAGCCTGACACATATCGAAATTAAAACACTTCAAACATCTGTATCTTAAACCGATTATAGGATACTGTTTGCAGGAATTACATTTGGCTTGATGTTTAGCAGTTTCTGCCGCTGCTAAACGGTGTAGAACTGGAAGCCAAACTAACGACTGCGGTTCCTGTTTTAACCACGCTAAAAAGTGCGCCACTTCCAGATCGTCACGGTCGCCTAAACAACTGCGTACACTGGGCTCGATATTTGAACCTCCAAAAGCAGCGACTTCTCCTAACTGACGTGGAACTTGAAGGACGTCGTGCAACAATAAACCCAATTTACGTTGATCGGCTTTCTGTTGAGGATCGGCTATTAACCGGAACAAATACCTATACTTATCTTCCAGGTGGCCTTTTGATAGAATTGTTAAACCAACCTGTGCAAAAAAGGCGTCATAATAATTTTATTTTTATAGTAAATAATAATGAATGTAATTTTTTTCGCTCAATGAAATATAGGAACAGAGCACACACCTTAAAACTTAGAACTCGCAATTGTCCAGTACGTTGACTGTCATAAACATTTAGCAACCAATTCAAAGCCATATCTACGCATAAAGGTATATCAACCAATGTCGGATATTGTGCAGAAATGTTTGTGTAAATCGCTCTCAATACCAACATCATGTCTGCTACATCCAGTAATTTATCATTTTGACCGCGAAGACCGTGGAGGTCAAAAGATTCCGAAGCTGCCGCCAATGTAACAAGATCTAAACACAGCTTCTTTTGTATAGCACGCAATTTCAGCGCAGTTCTGTACGCCGAAAATCGAACCTCGTTCAATTGCAACAGACATGTAGCCAATTCAATCATCTGCGGATGATCCCAATGCGTAGTTTCCATACCGTGGTTTATATAATAAGGTACTTTATTTGGAGTAGTTGCCCTCTCCCATGGCGGTTGTACACTAGACGGACCCGGGGATATTTCACCTGAAATTTAAAATCAAAAATTAGAACGAAAGAAAAAAATTATCATTTGTGATATGAATTACCTTGACAGCTGCTTGTTAACACTTCTCTACGTTCGCGTATTGCTGCTTGTAGTGCTCTATATCTCGCCGTGCAATCTTCCAATTGCGTGGCGGAACTTTGAGGCAATGCCGGTCCTAGCATGGCAGCTTGAGTTCTTGCCTCTTCCAGTACGCGTTGTAACGGTGGTAATTGCTGCTCCAGAGTTCGCAAATTAGTTAATAATTCCCTTGCTTCAGCTGCACTGCGAGGTCCACTCCAAGATAGTGTGGCACGTTCTAATCTTCCCACAGCAACAACTGCCTCTTCAAGGTTTACCGTTAATTGCTTTAATTTCTAAAACAAAAGTTACTAACATGATATGAAACATGTTGAGAGTCAACATTGTTTCTAATTTGGTAGTATCTTCCTTAATTACAAAAGTTCAAGAATAACAGAATATACATAGAATTAGCAATAATTGACCTACTTTGAAACATGATACATAAAATTATAACCTTATCATCACTTACAGCTGCGTTCTGTTCGAACCTAACAGCCAATTGGTCAGATCTATCAATTAAAGCATTCCATTTATCTGATAATTTAACCAATTCTCTTCTTAAGTTCCTCGCCAAATCACCTGAGGGTTCGCTTGCCACGAATTGTCGGGCGCTCCGTAGACTGGCTTCCACTAACGGTCTCTTGTCCTCTAACTGCTGTCTGAAGGCTCTATGATCATCCTGACGGGCAGCTAGCCCAAGTTCTGTGTCTTTGCGAATTACCCATTCCGTCAATTCACGAAGGGATAACAGCAGAGCGTTCCAATAATCTGCGTTGTGCTCCAAACGGTTTCTGAGTTCTAATGTGCGGGTCCTGAGAGCCTATCAGATTTAAAGTTATTTACATTAATAAATGAATTACACTTAAAGATAATGGTCAGCAGAAAATTTATTACGAGACATTGGAAATGTGTTTGGAACAATAAACATAGTATTTTGGATCACTCCTCACCTCACAATAGATTGATTAATTAGGGTACACATGTTTCGGGAATCGTAAACCGTATGATTGAACATTCCAAATTGATTTACCAAAAATAAAGAAGTTTTTTTATTAAATTGGTGTTCGATGTAATTGGAAGCATTTAGAGTTTGTGAAATAATTACATGCCATCTGCTTTCCATCCCATCACCCCTAAAGTTGTTACAACTTTCAAAATGCCTTTTATGGGATTCAGTTGTAAAAATATTTTGCAATAGTATTAAGTAATCACTGCTAAGAATTTTTTTCTGTACATTACATGAAATTACGGAAATACTCTTACTCTTAAATAATAGTACCATTTGTGGCATCTTTCTTTATAAATTTAGCCTGTATTACAAAATACCTTTATTTTTAAGCAACAACAATTTATTGCATAACTTTTCTTTATTATTTTTTTATCAAAAATTAAATAGGTATCTTAAAAAATTGGTGCTTGATATAATTTAAAAAATTTACATTACCTGCCATCTTCTCTCCATCTCATCACCCCTTAGTTGTAACATTAACGCATCCTCTGGCGCCAAGGAACCAAGAAGTGCAAGACTTGAATTTCTTAATGATGTGTGTGTTGGAGCCTGTCTGTCTATATCTGCTTGCAATTCTTTGAGTTGATGGGAAGCTCTTCTTGATTCTACATCGCCCTCTAACGTTTCAAGAACCGATTCTGCTTCACTTAACCATGCTAAGAATTTATCCATTGAACGATCTAAGTTTTGCAAGGAACTTAGTGCTGCATGTAGTAACTTTCCACGGTTTATGACACAAGCATCTAGTCTATCATAATGTTGCTTAATGTATTCTGTTATCTGGAAAAGCAAGAATTGAATATGTTTGCTTGTTTCATATTGTTTATTCAGTAGAATAGTTAGTTATATATTGTATACATTTTTAAATGTCTAAAGTTCAATTTATATCAAAAAGGATATGTTTGATATGTATATAACAAATACATACTTCAAAAAATTTAAAGTAGAAATTTTTAATTTATTTTAAATAAATAAATTATATTTAAATAAATATAAACTACAAGAATAGGGTTACCTTCTTATAGTGACTAGTATCTTCATGTTGATGCATGGTAATCAGTCTTTGGGTGAGTTGCTGAAATGTTTCAATTTGTCCCTTAAACTGATGCAATTCAGCATGAAACCCTTTCTGTTCCCGTAATTGCACTTCTAAAACGTCGGCGGTATGCCCCACAGGTAACATACCGCCCAACTTCTTCTCCATTCTCTGGAGCCATGACTCCAATTCCAGACGTTTTTGTTCAAAACTGTCCTCCTTCTTCTGCATCTTTCCCGACAGCCAATTTCACACCACCTTACGAATCATTTTTCTTACCAGCTTACCCTTGAAACAGGGTGAGCAGGGTAGAAAAGTGGGCGACTACCTCACTCAAACTGGGCAGCAGTGAGAGGTGAATGTGTGTGAAAAGCACAGATCAATGTTTACGAGTTGGGGGGTCGATGACCTGCGCACCTGTATTTCTACGGCGGCGAAGCGTATTTATCTGAAAGATGACGCTCTTCGTTTAAAAAATACGAACGAATCATTTTTATGACAACTACTTTGCGTTCTCACAGTTGTATTTGGGTCAAGTTAATTGCCTTTATACTTTACTTAACGCTGTAACCTCAATCAGTAAGGCAGAATAGAGAAACATAATTTTTTATTATTAGCTCGCTCGTTTGGTCAGTAAATTTATTAATAGAATAATTTATCCCACTACAGAAATGGGTTAAATAATGTTTCCTTTTTGCCGAATATAAATATTCAATAGTGCCCTTATCCTGTTCAGGTATCTTGATAGCATTTTTTAGCTAAAGAAATGTTATATATACCACCACCACCCACCTGCTCTTATGGTTTTGATTTCATTGAAAGAAGAAAACAACTGAGCTTTCAATGAGTTTATTTTCATTACATAAACTATCACTAATAACAATTTTATTGTAGAAAACAATTTAGTGCTGGGCATAATAATCGAATGATCGCTCGAGTACTTATAACCCGAATAATCTTACCCAGATACGAAAATTTAAATTACAATAGAGTATGTATTGGTATCACAGTTGCGGAAAAGAGTAGTTTATTTCTATAACAAGCATTTTGAATCATCTGTTATCTATATTCAATAAAATACATCCCAATTTCATGCTCTTTCAATACATTCATTTCCATTAAATATAATTATATATTTTTAAGCCGATCCCGTCATATCCAAATTTATTCGTTATACATACTGTTATATGTAACTGTAACTAACAAAACAAATAATAAAAAAGTCAAACATTTAAGTAATTCAACGGTAATTCTAGTACTCGAGTGATTTAAGCTGAGAACTCGAGCAGTCAATTATTTTTCGCTTTATTTATCCCATCACTAAAAATAATACCCTTGTATATTCAGTGATAAAACTAAACTGTCTGAACTGCCTATAAAAAAAAGTCTCCAGATTGGTTATAAACTTATAGGTCACATTTACTTACATACAAGAACGAAGCAAAAATACGGTATTTTGGTATTTATTCTAATAAACACCCGGAATTCAATTCTGAATGTGGTTAACGGGGATTCCCCTACCAACTTTTGACGTTGATTGTGTGCACTTCCTATAAAGATGCGGCGTTTATTAGAGTGCGGAAAGTAAGTATGAACTAGTTCATAACCTATCTAGGGACCTTTTTGGTAGCAATCTCAGACACTGGAGATTGACCACTGTAGGTATGTATACAAGGGTGTATATACAGGGCAGAAGCGATTAATCTGGTAATAGGGAACCCGGATTTAATTGGTTGACCATAAGAAGGCGGGACTAATAAGCGCCGGCCTGCACGTCACTCGCATCCCGTTTCTTCACACTAAAATTCATGGGACAAGCTTTAACAGTCTAATTGCATAATATACACACATATTGCCGATAATCATAATAAAATTAAATCAACTTGATTTTGTGAAAATAAACAACAATTCTAATTAACAACTATTTTCTTGTATTATAACCAAACCAACTAGATAAAACCGATGTATACAGCTAATAATAATAATGAATTCATTAGACTTCCCATAGTCCCCAATGCTCAAACCGTATTTTGTATTATTGCAATCACTGATATAGACTTATTTGGAAATTTGATTGCAAATAAATCACGGGTAACTTTGGCCGAATTGCCAACATAATTTAGTTCTATTATTTGTACTTATCTTCAACAGTATAGGAATCTACTCCAACGTCTATCCAAACTTGTACACGAATTCCTATAGCCAACGCGCAACCCTCCACTCTGTATATACAAGGATAATAATTATAACGTTTGCATAATTAGATTTACATAACAGCAAATGCTATAAATTTCTATACTAAGATTAGGAAAATATAGTGTTTTTGCCAGGTATACATACATACTTATTTATTAACAATAAACCTTTGTACAAAGTGTTAAAAATCAGTACTTTTAAAGTAAATAATTATAAAAATAAATATCAAATATTATTTTACATTATAAGTATACAGTAATATTGTCATTTACCACCTTGTAAAACTTGTAAAAATTAACAGAATAAAAGTGTATCAGGAGCTTATATAGAAAGTGTTAATGCTCCTCAGATTTACGTATTTCTAAATGGTAACTTCAACATTTTTCACTACATCAGTCCAATCAATTTTGGAGGGAATAAGGTAAAAAGCAGGCGCCACTTGTGAACCACATGGACACATACATCCCATTATCCAACTAAACGAACCAATTTTACTCTTGCATTTTGGGCAATGTAATTTACCTTGTGTTGATTGTGTGATGTTACTCATCCAGGATAATGGCTCCAAAAAATAGGTTTTAATGCATTGCACATTAGTAGATTTATCTTGATGTACTAATAAATTAGATTCGGAAGCCAAAATTCTTCTACACTTCCTACATCGATAAACATTTGGTTCGGGTTGTGTTTGTGTTAATCCCGGATCAGTTTTAATCAGATCGAAATAATCATTTGGCAAAATCTTAGCTTTCCTTACTTTATCTGCTGCCACTGATAGCCTAAATACTTTATATTTCTTATTATTGGGATTTACAGTGTAACCCATATCTTTATATAATATCAATTGAGAAACAAAACCTTTATTTGGATATACTATACTCCTTTTTGATTTAACTTTTTCAAAGGCTTCCCAATATGATAACTGATGTTTTCTCATCATATAAGCTATGACAACTGAAGCACTTCTGGAGACACCAAAATAGCAATGCACTAAGACAGTGCCTTTTGATAAGCCTTCTTGAATAAACTCAATACAAGCATTGAAGTGTGATAGTAAATCTTCCTTTGGAAAATCTGATAGTTGTACAAATTTTACTGTTAAATGTTTCAGCTCTACTATGTGTCTTGGTAGTGGGCATGTGTCGATAGTTAATATATGACTGATTTTATATTTGTTTAAAGTGTTTAAATCCTTAGCTGCCGAGAGACTTCCCAAATACAAATTCTTTTCGACAATATCAATACTCACTGGGCCCCCAGCAAAATAAGTATGAACAACATCTTTGGTACCACTGTCACCCATTTATGATACCCTAATGACCACCGTATTTTAATAAATATGAAAATAAAAATGGCGATTGTTATCTATTGTATAAAACATGTTTCACGTTTTGTAATGGATGACAATTTTAGCGGAAAACATCGATGTTAACCGAATATCAAAGTTTGGTGGTTTGGCTTACGTTATAATTGCCCTCGTAAGAAAATCTCATTCCCCTAATGCCGCTAACTTCACTATTAGATCGCCGATGCTCTCTCTTCCTTGCTCTTCATATCCAAAATGCGCGGCAAATTTGAACTTTCCAATACAACAGCTACACAATATTAAAAACTTTTTCGCCCTTTGGACTATATCACGGAATATCAACGGTATCGTCGCGACATTTTGTGGCAACTATACAACGCTTGTCAGTTTAAATTCACATTAATTTAAATTATACATGCGTGCTCCGCTTGTCTCCTAAGATAAGCTCACCCTCTGATTGGCTCCTTGAACTAAAAAACCATCCTTGTTTTTGGCAGTATGGCCCGGGCACTCTAATCATTTTTAATTGACTCCTTCTGTTTACAGGACTAGAATTATTGTATCGTGCATACCTTGTGTATGTTGTTGTATCATAAGTGTTAGGACAATAGCTTATAAACAAGGACAATAGTGTACTATGTTCAATATATCTCTCATTTCTTTCATAACCTCAAGTACCATTATTTTCAGAGGAATGCCGCTATTTTAGTAAATACAATAGAAAACATCTACGATAAATAACAACCTAATATTTATTTATTCAATGAAGTCATTCGAAACGTATTTTGGCAACCTGCAACCGGTGTAGTGCAGCCGTACTTCGCAGGGCCACATCCGCAGACATCAACAGTCCTTTTCTTAATAGTGGTGCGCTACTTTTTCATTTTACATTTAAAGAAGATAATATACTTATTTCTATGGAAATTAATAATGTATTAATATTAATTGGATCGCAATGTGTTTTACAACTGAAAAGCAATCATGTAATTCAACTTACCATTATGTTGTGGCGATGGTGCTTTTTAGGCGCCATAATAAATATTAAGTATATTAACAAGAAAAAATTAAAATGAGATTCTAACCAACTAAAAAAGAAATATAAATATTTTACAAAAGACGAAAATTCTAGTATCTAAATAAATTCAACAAATAAGAAACTATTTTGGAGTAAACGAAAAATAGAAGATTGTAGTACAAATCGCAAACGGGCAAACTTACTATCAACTACCAAAATAATTAAAATAAACAGTACACTTCGGGTGAATATTGTATCCAGACAACACAACTACATTGCACACTATCCTTGTATTACATGTAAAGCGATATCGAAAATGAAAGTTCTACCTCCGCCCTTTCGTGAACTATACGTACCTGTTTAAAATGATATACATGGAATAACTAGATTGTCCTCACACTGCTTATAATACACCTCCTACCATATACCATTAAAATTTCCATATTAAATATGGTTATTTCATTAATTTAAAATAAAATCTCTATATAAAAAAATACCAAAATAAGACGTTATTGCTATACGTATGAAAGATGTACGTATAAGTGATTTCTTTTGTTTCTAATTTCAGGCAAGTTATCTTTGCTACAAAATCAACGTTACCTGTGTAAACCATTTTTCCACGTTCTACATTTTAAGACCTTTTATGGATATTTAAAAGACGTTGCATATAAACTTATAGTTTCTTTTTTGTCTTATACGGAAAACTACAAAATCTTTATTTAGCTTACACTACTACTACCACTGCTACTGGCAATGCATAATTAAGTACCTATGCATAATTTTAAAAATCACCTTGAAAATATATGTATTTTATATAACACTTTTAGAAGAAATGGTTTTGATTTAGTTTTTATGTATAATAAGTAATAATATACCTATGCACATATGTATTGTAATTATATTATTACATCTTGGTGTTATAATACGCGCTGATTATTATTTAAGAAATAATTCAGTCACAATATATTTACAAATGTTTATTTAGATTTTTTTGAAAACCACAAACTTAAAACTTATCTACTAAATGCAGAATATGTTGCTGTTCCTGGTCTCTCCATTCTTTATCCCCTTCTTCCCCTAAATTACCTGCGTATTCCCTCATAACGTGCCTAATAGTTTTCAAAGGAGATCCTCTTAAATTAAGAATTTGAGTCACTCTCTGTTTAATTGAAGGAGGTCCTGCTGCACATATTTCAACAATAATATAATCCACCAGTTGCAAAGTGAAAAGTCCACCTTCAAGCCTCTTTAAATATATAGCATCTTCATCCTCGTTCTCATCATTAAATAATGAATCCAAAGCTTCTACTTTTTCCAAGTATTTAAAATGCAATTCCATTAACCTGTCGACTTTCTCGTGATCATTTTCTGTAAACTTACTAATTAATCTCTGTCGTTGTGAACCTCTACAATTTCTCAACATAGAAGCAATAATAGATGCAACATGTTCTTCATGTTCTTCAGCAGATAATACCTTTTTCCTATTTTTTCGTGGTGTTTTCATAAACAACGGAAAAATTGTACGTAAACCCAAAATATCTACAAATTTATTACAGTTTTCTTTGCCAAGAGGACCGGACATTGCATAGTCTAGCACTTTTAGTGAGCCATTTCGTGATGTTTTCTTTTCACGTAACATTAAATTCATTAACTGCAAACCTTCACCTTTCAAAAATTTCTCACGATTTGGTGTTGCCATTAAAGCACTACATAGACAATTAAATAAATTTTCCATAAGTTCATGTTCTTCTGCATTTGAAGGATCATGTCTTTTGTAAAAAGCTAATTGTTGTAGTAAAGTATCTATTCCATCTATTTCACCCAACGCCAAACGATTGTGATTATTATCTTGAAGTAAAATTGATAATAACTCACTCGCATATAATTTGTTGGCATCAAAAGGAGATTTAATTTTTAACCGTCGAAGTAACCAAGATAATAACCCTTGTTTAACTGCTTCACTATTAATTTCAGGTCTCAATTCTGTGAGATTTTCTATTATTGCCAATGTATTATGAACACCATCAGATTCTTCCTTAACATTTTCGTCTAACCTATCTAAATTTTGCACTAATAATGCGATAACTTGATGTTCTAATAATGAATCTGTTAAAGCTTCTGCTCCCTCTTCTGATTCATGTAATATATCAACGTCACTTATTTCTTGCAATAATTCTATTGTACCAACCTATAAAAATGTTATTACAACTAATTCAACTAACAAATATTTGTACATACAGCTATATCAGTATTATCATGAGAAAGTAACTCTAATAAGCTTGGTATAACATTTAGTTTTACCAACAATGGATAATAATCTGGTGCAGTTGCTAAGATTCTCATCTCCTGCAAGATTTCATGTAATTCAACTTCACTTTCCATAAACTTTTCAGGTGTATCTGGAAACTTAATACGCATTTCTCTGTTTTTTAAACACCTTTTTTCAAAATTCAACACTATTCGTTTTATTGTAGTTTCATCAATAACTTCACCCTAAAAAGCACATATAAGTGGCTGTAATAAAATATTTAATTAACACATACTTCTGTTTGTTCAGTCTCTACAAATTTCAAAATCTCCTGCCTTTCTTCTTCTGTTATCTGATCTAGCGTTTGTATCGATGGTGTGGGAGACACCGGCCTGGTCATTTGGTTTGCTTTAGCTCTAGCTATTCGTCTCATTTTTTTCTGCTTTTCCATTTCGTCTTCTGCTTCATCCTCAGGTTCTGCAGGCCTTTTAACCGCTTGCGGTGGCTAAAAAATATTTCATTAACCGATTATATACAGTAATTGAAGATTTTTATACTTTATATGATAATAATTCACCGATTTCCATTCTCGTTTATTCAATTCTACAGAATTTATTAGTTCGTAAATTGACAACTACACAACTATTTGTTAGTAACATAGGTTAGTAAAAATCACGTAAAAATTGGGTACCAACGTAGTACTACCAACTAAAACAGTGAGAAAAATATCACTCCACTGACACTCACCAGCAGTAATTTGGGGCGTATGAAACATTATATTGGCAGGATTTATTTATTAATTTAAATAACAGAAAGTTTGATATGTGGCATATGTAGTGATCTTTGCAATTTTCGTTTTTGTACAGTACTTATTTTTTGCATCCATATTAATAATTAGCCAGATATGCATAATTAAATAATCAAGGTATTAATATTATTTTTTAATACCTTAATTTAGTAATTTTCAGTTTCAATTGTTGTTATCAAAGTAAATGTTTTGACAGTGTTGACATCTAATGCCCAAAGGTTGATTGCACTGGATTACACATTTAATTTGATTATAAATGACGTTTGTCATCCGTGTAGATTTTCTTTCTTTAATGTAATGCATATATAGGTTTGATGTTTTGCATTTTTTAAGTGGTGTCACCAAAATTCTAGTTCACCATAATGCTCTCAAAATTTCAACGATTAACAATACAGTGTACTTTATTAGATTGAATAATTTATGTCTTGTTAGGTTAGAAACGAAGATAGCAATTTAAATGTGTAATCTTTTAAAGAACTTACGATTTACGGTTTGAGTTTATGTGTAATGAGTGAGACAGTGCCCATTTTAGTTGATACAAGTGTTTGTGTAAACGAAGTGAATTGTGCCTTGTCAGACAGCTCCACAGAAGATATACGATTAGTTCCCGAAGTTTCGTTCGAACCAGCATTGGATTCCCCGGGCATAAACAGAGAGTCTCAGCCCCTCTTAGGTGGGCTTGATGTCTCTTTTAATCAGTTTCCAGGTAAATGTTAGTTGTAAAGATTTGATGATTGTTGCACACACTCTCTTAAATTTACAGATGATCCTGTATTTAGTGATTTGGTTTGGCAAGCTGAGGTTGCTATTGATAATGGTATATTTCCCGAAAGAATATCCCAAGGATCAAGTGGATCATATTTTGTTAAAAATCCTTCAGGCGTAAGTGAATTATTTTAGTTAGTACAAATATGTATTAAGATTGGTCCAATAAGTTATCTGAGTTAATGGATGTTGGCTAACGTAAATTAGTTTAGTTTTATTTACTTTTTTAATATGTATTAACTGAATTATGTTTTTGTTCAAATAAATATATAATTCCCCTGGATGCCTTTGTGATTATGTGGTACTTACTTATTGAATTTTTTTAAGTAGGTCTAAAAGAAGGGCATACATTATATTCAAAACTTTGGGGGCACAAAATGTTTAAGATATATGTTTGTGTTTGAAAGCTTTGACACAGACTTTGATTTCCTAGTTATTCAGTTTTTTGACAGTAATTTAATATTTAGGTTGCCTTAATTTAATTATACATTGTTGAAGCATTAATTTGTTATTACCAAATTAGTTATCTTATCTTTTGATTATGGATATGGATCTCTATTTGTACAGTTAGTTATTGTTATGCTAAAATGTTTATATAGAGTAGGATTTTTATGTTGGGTAGTATAAATATATTCTAGGAATGTATCAAATGAATGTGAGGCGCAATGATTAAAAAGAACAAAACCATACCCATTTACTCATAAACCTGCGTTGCTAAAACAAAAAACCTTGCATACATATTTTATATAGTATTGAATTTAAGCTAACAAGTACTGATATTGTGTATATTGCATTATCTGCTACTAGCACGCTTCACGGGACACGGTGCATTCCTCTTTCACTTCAAAATTTTGTCAGTAGTTTCTCTTGGTATTATATTATTTATGACGTTATATTTCCTTGTTTCCATAGAAAATCATCGCCGTTTTTAAGCCCAAAGATGAAGAGCCTTACGGGAGACTAAACCCGAAATGGACGAAATGGATGCACAAATTGTGCTGCCCTTGTTGTTTTGGAAGATCATGTCTCATCCCCAATCAGGGATACCTGTCCGAAGCGGCAGCTTCTTTGGTTGATATGAAGCTCAATCTCAATATAGTACCGAAGACTAGAGTACGTCCTAAAATTCTTATTATGCTTGTTTCTTTTTTTTTTCACTTATGGAACGTATCACATCAGATTCACCATCATATAACTCTTGAGCACACAATTACGATTAACGAGTCGCCCCTGTTAGCTGCGCGCGTATCATTTCTGTGTAATATATAGCAATTAATATCGCAAAACAGATAACAAAATGAATCATTTTTTTATTATCCCAACTAGGAAGTTTATAAAACTTTACTTGTTTGCACAATATAAGCCTTGGAAAGTTTTTAATATCTTTACTGTCTATAGAAAAAACATCATTTTTTAAGTAATTGCATAACTTTGTGAAGATGAAATTTTGTCAAGTTTAACGTAATGTTACATATCAAAAAATTGATACAGAAGTTATTAGTACTCTTGAAATTCTACTGTTCTATATCTAATTAAATATTGCAAAATATGACAAAAATATCAGATTATAATTTACAAAAATCTTTTCCGTTAAAAAAAATTATATGCCTTTGCTCTTCATTTATTTCTTTTTGTTTTTTTATTTAAAATTCAAAAAATTGTTCTTCCAATTATAAGATATTTCGAAATGTATACACTGCAATATCTGCAAAGTTATATAGGTACTTAAATGTATTTTTCTTTTTCTAGAAATCTCGAAAATAAATGTTTATATTCTTACTATCTTAAATAAGAAAAACACGTTGTTAATGTAAGGGACTTTGCTTGAACAGTGACTGAGTAAATAACTTTGGGCAGGGTTTATATTGCAACAACATTGAAGAAGTACTTAAATAAGTAAAGTGACACAAACAAGAGACCAGCTAACGACCTCTGACACACTTAAATTAGATTATTTCTGACTATTTATTATTTGCGATCGCGCATGCTCATTTATACCGAAAAAAATGATAACTTCCATTATTTTTAGGTTGTTAAATTAGTATCAGATACCTTCAATTATCTTAGGATAGATAGACAAAAGGCAAGGATGAAGAGGGCGATTATGGAACAGTTTCCGAATGTTGGTCTGCGTTTCAATAGAATAGGTCTTCCACCAAAGGTAAATCTAAATTTTATGCAAGATATAAAGGAAAACTAATGGACTACTTTCTATACACTTTACTCACGTATAAGTGCACTATATAAAGCAAGATATAAAACTTCAAAGATTAGAGAAAAAACGAAAATATTTTTAGTGAGTATTACTGCTCGGCAGTTTTAGGTTTTTGCTCCCACCACATACATTAGGTACACATCTCTTTCTAGTCGCGCAATTGTAGAAGGGATTTAGTGGTAGGTATTTTTACATTCGCGACCTTAAAACCTTTGGGCAATGGTAATGATACAGTTCAGTCGTCCTTTTGATGGCAGTTACTTCATTAACTTTCCGATCAAGTAAATAATTGAATTATTTCTCTCTGACATATATAAGAGTTTATGAATATGTCGCGCGCGAATGCTATTTTTAGTACACCGGTTTTTTTTTAATTGGAGAGAGGTTCCTTCAATCCAGTGACGTGGCCTAATAAAATTTCATATTTTTCCACATCACAACAAACTACAGGCACCAAAACGGCTCCGCCGCCACTTTTGATTAACATCTGCACTCTGTTACCAAAATGACGTTGTATTATACATAACCTCATTTATGGCTGCGTTCACAAATTCGCGAACAAGCTACTTTCAAAGTGTGTGCAATAAAAATTCCCTATTAGTAGCCTTCTTTTACGAATCGGCTCACTTTAGTTATCTCTCTACTGAGATGATATTCATCTCAGTTAATCCGAATCAAAAAGAACGGGACCTTAATCCTTTGCAATGCGTAAGATTGCCGCAGAGTGGCACAGTGAACTATGTTTACTCGTATGTCAAATAAGTCACACATAACCTTAGACCACAATTATAATTACTGGAAATACATCTAACCGCCAATTTATGATGATTCAGCAGAATTCTGCTGACAATCGCAACTTAGTAGCCGAAATACATATCCGCAGTTCTTCACTCACCAAGGTGGTAAGGTTATTTTTATTTTTTCTATTTTAAGCCACCGTATCTTATTATTTTATACAAATACGCGATAACAGCTTGAACATGTGAAAGCGGTGTTGGAGGAAGGCGTGTTGCAGCGGCGATTCGGGTGACATAAACACAATAGATATGTTGTTGGTTAAATTACTGTTAATCCATGACTGGTAAACAGAGGAACAGCTTCAAAGTAATTTCCGAACTAATAGACAAACATGGAACATTCCATTGGGCCTACTAAACAATATAATCAAACATAAGCAAATCATAATCAGCTATTTTTGAAATGTAACTTGGGCATGCCCGAACAGAAGGCGACCAAGCTCAAACTTGGTTGCATTCTGGTATAAATATCTTCAATTATCGAATGGTGTGCTATTGAGTGACAACTATATTTCTCGAATGCTGGCAGTGCACTTTAGCAGCAACACGCTAGTATTTTGAACGCACCCTTGGAATTCGGTCCATAAGTGATTTCTATCCCACCATACAAGTGCTGATTAGTGGGTACATAACCCTGATTGGCTAAGTTATTACTGGGTACATCTCAAAAATACTTTACCCATATTCCTAAGCAAAAAAGTATTCCTGCATGTTAGGGATCCGAGTCGGGGCAAATCAAAACAAACAGACCAAAATACAGGCGATAGGATTGATATAGATATACGCTGTTCACAATATGTGATACAAAGTTATATAACACGGACGAGTGATAGATATCTGTATTTTGTACTATATAAAGAATTACACGATTGCTATTAGCGAGATGACAATGAAACTGTAAACAATAATAATAAAATATTATCTTTTTAAAATGTTTACGATACTTGTGATGCGTGTTGAAAAATAAAACAAGGTGACGGCTTTATTTACTATAAAATGTCTGGACGCATTATTAATACATAGATGGCGCAATTTGTATTAAAGTACAATTATTTATAATTTTGAAGTTTTTGTTTGGTCATTTTCAGCAATACAAACAATACAATTTCTGAAAAATCATACTTTTTTTAGATACATAAATTTCAAATAAAATATCTGGCAAACATTTGAAAGCGATAAGATAATAATAATAACAATTATTATTATTATTATTTACTCTTTCATTGTCATCTCGCTCATCACCCGTACGTCTTATACAAATTTGTATCAGATACTGCGAACAGAGTATATCTATATGAAATCTATGCCGTGTTTTGGCCCGTTTACGATTTGATATGCCCTTGCAGAAAAGGGCGTCGTTTGTCGGTACCCGATGATACCCGACGACTCGAATCCCTAAAATGCAGGATTACCAAGTAAAATGTATATGTGTATATAACAGTGCATTATGGAAATCTTGTTTTAAAAATACCCTATTTATTTACAGTGTGGCTCTTTCCAATTATTTGTAGATGGTTATAAGGATGCCGATTACTGGTTGAGGCGATTCGAAGTAGAACCCCTACCAACGCGTATGGCTAAAAAATTCCAGCTGCAATTTGAAAGACTAGTTGTTTTGGATTACATAATCAGGAATACAGATCGGGGCAACGACAATTGGCTAATTAAATATGATCAGCCGAGTATAGCGACAAATAACGTAAATGGTACCATGCATGTGGAAACAATTGGAACAATAACTGATACCACTGACTGGAACTTGGTTCAATTACCAGAAATTAAGATAGCTGCCATTGACAATGGTTTAGCTTTTCCTTACAAACATCCTGATAGTTGGCGGGCTTACCCATATCATTGGGCTTGGTTACCGCAAGCTAAAGTTTCTTTCAGTCGAGAAATACGCGAACTGATCTTACCCCCATTGTCCGATATGAATTTTGTACAGGTATGATCTATGCAATTGCAATGGCATTTGGAAATAATTTTCATTTATTTTAGGATCTGTGCGATGATTTACACCTATTATTTAAACAAGATAAGGGTTTTGATCAACGTCTCTTTGAGAGACAAATGTCTGTGATGAGGGGCCAAATATTAAATTTAACGCAAGCACTAAAAGATGGGAAGTCGCCAGTACAACTAGTTCAAATGCCTGCTGTTGTTGTAGAAAAGTAAGCTTATAGTACAACACATTATTTTGTGATTCTTATAAAATTTTTATTTCAGGTCACACAGTCAAACTACATCCAGATTTTTTAGTTTCACTCAACGCTTCCAAGATAAAAGCCCCTTTTTTTCCTGGTGTTAACATTACATTTGTACATATATATTTAATGAAAAGATCTATGATATATTGTATACATGGAATTTTATTTAATATAAGTCGTAACACTGTTGTATATTAATTTCGTATAAATTTTATTTTAGTATACACCGTGTTTAATTTTATTTGAATTTGCTAGGAAATAAATGAAATGATCAAAACTATTACAACAAGTGCATTTTAATTCATTTATTTATAACTAATCATTATCCTGAACACATTAATCTTTACGTACTCTTTCTGCTCGTGGATCATCGTCTCGAATAACAGTATATTCAAGTTTATATCTTCGATTATCTCCATCATGTCGGTAATAGTTAAAAATGGCTAAAGTAGCAAAACCGATTCCAACTAGTGCCATAAAGGATGATCCAATAACTTCAGGAATTTCATTCCAAGCTCTCTTTAGGAGACCAACTTTTGCAGTTGACATATTTGACTAAAAAGTATACAATTTACTTTCCTTGAAATATAGGAATATACTAAATTGAATATCTTTCTAAAATCAGATGATTTTGTGTGGTTAGTTATACAATCAAAGAAATGACAATCGTTATTGACAACATGTATAAAATGAAAACACCAAATATCTTTGTGGATGTTTGTGAAATCTCCATCCTATAAATATGAAATGTTATCCCTTTAACAACAAATCACTTTTTATGTGAAATGGTTTTATTGCGTTAATTGTAATCGCCTTTTTCATGAATGACATAAATAGGGATTTTCAGAACTCTGGATTGCCATCAGCGCGTATTCCTTGACAAGTGTGGTTGGTTGACAATTTGAAATAATCCTCGCGAAGTCGGGTTGTTGTAACAGAAAAACTCCAACAAAATCATGGATAAATACTCAAACATTTTACATATTTCAATATTGTTAGTAATATTTAACAGTTTGCCACATATTAATGGTATGTATAATTTAATAAATTTTTTTAAATTAGATTTTTGCCTGTGAAAGACATAAAACATTGTGGCTATCTGTGATTGGCTCATTTCTAAGTTGTGATTTTGAAAATTACTACGTGGATATTATGCTTAATAATTCTTATTTTTAGGGGCTAAACAAAGATATGTTACTTGCGGTTCGGTTATTAAATTAATGAATTCTGACTATCGTGTTAGATTACATTCGCATGATGTGAAGTACGGTACAGGCAGTGGACAGCAGTCAGTAACAGGTACTGAGGTTCAAGAAGATGTAAATAGTCATTGGGCTATAAAATCTAAAACAGGTCAAATGTGTACAAGGGGGGAACCGATAAAATGTGGTTCTGCGATACGATTAGAACACATTGCCACAAATAAAAATTTGCATTCGCACAATTTTGCCAGTCCTCTAAGTGGTAACCAGGAGATTAGTTGTTATGGCGAGAATGGTGATGGTGATACAGGTGATCATTGGCTCGTGATCTGTTCAGGTAAGTTAATTTCATAATTTACATTCAATAAGAATTTTTTTATTAGAAAATAGAAACTATCAATTCAATATTTGATCTTATCAGGTGACTTGTGGGAAAGGGATGATAGTATAATGTTGAAACATGTTGATACTGATCAGTACCTAGCAGCATCAGGTAAAACTTTTGGTAGACCAATAAATGGTCAAATGGAAATAGTGGGTGTACGATCATCTAGTGGCCCTGTCCATTGGCAAGCCATGGAAGGAGTGTTTCTTCACGCACCCAACATAATGGAAAAACATATACATGCTCATACAGAGCTGTAAAATTAGAATAAGATATTTAAATTAAAGATTATATATGTATATATTCATGACAGTTATTTGAATAGAAATCAAACTCATTAAATTTTGCTCACCAAATATTCCTCATGATTCAGTCAATGCTTTGTGTTGCATTAAATGTGCAAAGCTAGTCATTTAATAGGGTATTGAGTTGTTTCAATAAAAATATATCAAAGAGGTAAAATAAGAAAAGAACTGTAAATGCAACTTTAATACCAAAATACATTATATTAAAATACATGTTTTTTTATTTATGGACTTTTCACTAAATAATCCTAACTACTTAGGATTACTTATAAGCAAGTAAGCCTTGTTCCAAGGATTTCGATTCTTCGCACAAAAAGACCGAACGTCTTTTTCATCCCGACTCCATAAATGACCTGTTTTATGTCTGTTTATAATAAGACCAATAAGACTTGAAAATTTGTTTGGACACGGATGGATTGTACGTCTGTATCATTTTCTCAATACTACCTTGGTGGCAGAACGCAAAGGGTTTTTATGTTGAAGCTGAATCGTATGTGGGACGAATATGTTCGGGTGTACCGCAGTACTCGATACCGGGACCGCTGCTATTTATGTTGTATACTAGCGATCTTTTTCAAGTCGCCAGGCATCCAGTTCTGCAATGCCATGCAGATGATATCCAGTTGTTGTACACTTTTAATCCTACTGACGTTGATATTGCAGAAATGAATATAAGTGGTGATTTGGATCTTGTCAGAGAGTTTGGGGTTTGGCACAATTTACATCTAAATCCCGCTAAATCTTCCAGTATTTTATTTTGCACTATGGCGGAAATTGAAACTACGTAGTAAATGCTTTATCATAAATTGAAAATTATATTGGTTTGTTCACTTTTATTATCTAACTGAAATATGTTTAGTAGGTATCGTGTTAGTAGGTCTCTTCCAGACCAATATGCTCTAAAAAGTTTTGAAGTGTTATTTGTTGGAAATTAAATAATATTTGGATGATAAAAAGATATTTGCTGCATAGATGGAATGTAAAATTGAAAAATAAGATATTTAAAAATTACAAAAAGAAATGAAGATTAATTCTCAATGAAAGGCAATATACTAATAAAATAAACTGATCTTAAAACTGCGAGTATTCATCCTGATTGAAATATTGAACGGCTTTAAATGTATTAAAAAAATAAATTCTCTTCTAATTCGGAAACAACAGCTAATGAATGCCAGTCATGATGGATTTCAGTTACCGGTCATTTTGGAAAGTTACAAATACTTTTATTATTAAGATTATTGTCGTTAGGTTGTAAGATGAGCGGTTGCCGAGATATGGCCGCTGGCCGACCTTACCAGACCCCCGGTGTATATATTTTATGTGCTAAGGATTTTGGTTTGTTTTATCTAATTAGTTTTTGCATGGTCTCTATAGTAGGTACATATACATCCGTAAGGAATGGTAATTAATTCTAAGTTTTGTATCGGGAAATCCACACCGCACAAATTAATTTAATAAAATTCGGGACATATGGTTGATAATGGGAGCCGACGTGCTCTTGAAACATATGTCCCGAATTTTATTAATTTGTGCGGTGTGGATTTCCCGATACTGCGTATTAGTCTAAGCTTTGTAAATAAATGAAGTGGTAGAATCGCTTATTCACCTAAACTTCGCCCATAAATTGTTCTTATTGATCTCTTTGTCCATGTTCTTATCTCTTTATGGTCATCCTTTTCCATTAATAAAGATATTATAATTATTTAAAAGAGGCTGTAGTGTTTCCAGTGACCTAGGTCAGACGGTTTCCACACGTACACAAAATAAGCCAGAACGGACGGTTGTTGCGTAATCAACTAGGTAATTGAATATTAGTAAATATATTTTATAATAAAGCCGTAATAATACATTTTTATCTGAACGTTAATAAAGAAAACCAAATGAATATATAACAATACTTTATTTATATAATCATATATGTACAAATGCCTTAAGAATCACAATTTAAAAGTAAGTAAATACGAATATCATCTCTAATTGCTTGGAATATTTGGACAGCAGACAGCAGCAAACCTTATGATAGATAGAATTTGTTACTTACGAATATAATTAGTAGGAAAAATATACATACCCTCTTATTTCGCAATAATATTGTTGGAAGATATACACGTTTGATAGAAATGAGTGTATTTCAGGGCATTCGTGAAGCAGTTTACATATTCCCGGTCCGTTTTTGGGTGTTGCGGGGCAGGGAAGATGATCTACTTCTGTCGAAGTCTCATTCAGTCCTAATTTGTAAGTGCCTAAAATAGTAAATATAATTGCAGTACAACCGAACTAATTGGAAGAAGAAAATGTTCGAAATAGCGAATAAAACGATTTTTTCATTTAAACTGCTTGAAATGAGGAGTAGATATATGAATTAAAAATATTAAACATACAGGACAAAATTCAAAAATTCTAGATTGTTCTGGTATATAATTTTTCCTAGGACATTAAATCGTCGCTTGAGAAAACAACTAAAAAAATAATAATATATACATATGTTGGTGCCAAAATTTTTAAAAGAGAAACATAAACAGTATACAACGATGTTCAGGGGAGATGAGAGAGGTATGTAGGGAAAAGGGAAGTGAAGTGTCTAATGTAACGAGACGTTTTATTCAATATATATCTATATTTTAACGATTACTATCATAGTGGAGTATTATTGAGAAGCGAGAAGCTAACACATATATACCGTGAGATCAACAATTTCTGAGAGCTATGCGACTAAAAATGTAGATAACTTAAATTATACCAGTTGGTAACATCGCCTGTCTTGCTAACTTGAATTTGCCGTTTTGAATTCACGAAAGAAACAGAAGATAGATGACAAGCAAACTGAGAGAGTACGCTAACGAAATTATTATTGCCAACATATATTGTAAACCAACGAAATGAACTTTAAAATATAAAATTACTAAATTGACTGCTCACGTGGTTCCTAGGAATTGTTGATCTCGATAAGAAGCGGGTTGTTTCTCTCACCGTTCATCTGTTCTGTTTATATGTATAGGGTGACGCAGGTATTCGTTTTATTTCCCACAAAATACTTTAAATATGTACATACATTATTTATTTGGATTATCGAAATTTTGGTGGGATTAATGAAATGAGAATTTTAACTGAAGCTTGTTAGTATTACCGCATGTTTGGAATATATAGGTAGGAAATAATAGGATACGGTGGCTTTAACTAGTAAAAATTAAATTCTCTTACCACCTCAACAAAGTGAAGAATTCCAGTTACGTATTTCGGCAATTTAGTTGCCATCCTCAGCAGAATCTACAAAGGAAGATAATGCTAGTCGTAGCACTCTGGGAGATATGGACCACACAAAACACCACTTGAATAGCAGTGTTATTCAAGTGGTATTCTGTGCAGCAATCTTCCTTTATAGATTCTGCTGAGGATGGAAATACGTATCTGGAGTTCTTCACTCATCAAGGTGGTAAGGGAATTTTTATTTTTAATATAGGTTTCGCGATAATAATAATAAAACAATATACTTGTTAAGTCACTATAATACCTTGAGATGTAGTGATAACATCATCTTTCAATACTGAGGTCAGCCATTTAAGATGACTTTTCAACTCATCAACTGGTTCTAAGGTTGTTGATAACAGGGGTGTAGATGTTGTCGATAGCGCCATATAAGGCGTAATTTTCGGCCCATAAATACCTGCAACCAACGGGTGTACAGCATATGACCTGTCTACCACATCATCGTACGACAAACCGCTCAATGGCTGAGCCATACTTGCTGATAAAGGTCTTCTACCTACATCAGCAGGTACGGGTATGATTGGACTATCAGTAGCATTTGGTTTAACTACTACCAAAGAACTGACAGGAGTAACAAAAGAATACTTCAGTGCTAAATCTAATGCACTCTTTTCTAAAGCGGTTTTATTATCAGATCTTTCCATATCTTCAAGTAATTGTTGAATGGTTTTGTATGCCCACAATCTTTCCAAACGAGTTACTGGTTTTTTCACTTCAGGCTGTACTACTATCGGTCCATGTATCCCAGTAGCGGATATTGTGGGTAATCTATCCATCTCCTGTTTATCTAAAAGGGTAAATTTACTAATGATGTTGCAGGTATGCTACTGGTAGTTTCATACCCCACTGCCCAACAATAACCAATTCGCCACCATCAAACAGAATTGGAAAAGTGGTTTTGGTAACTTCCTTTGCGTCATCTACATATTTGAAGGTAACATCACGCAATACTGGCGAAGATATGTGGTGGTAAAAATCTTGCAACTGAAGGGATGCGTCTGCTGCTTCATAAATGTGTCTGGAGAAGCCGCCGTTACGTAGCGAAAGTTTTTGAAGAAGGTTTTTATCGGCGCTATCACCAAAAGAAAGGCAAAATATTGGAACAGCATGTCTATTTTGTTCTTGTACCTATTCAAAAGTTATAATACAGTAATGTTAGTATCACGGCCATATATAATTGTATTTACCTGATTCAAAATATTTTGGGGATTTGTTTCTCCAACTGTAGCATCGCCATCAGTGAGAAATATTATCATTGGTTGTGGAGCATATTCATTGGAACTTCTCTTGTCTACATCAACTAAATACAGTGCTACTTTTAAAGCATCAGCTATGTTAGTGCCACCATCAGCATCGAATTTCTCCACTATACCAATTGTTTTCTTTATATTATCAGGATTTACAGCAGTACTACCGGGAAATTGTTTCGCCTGCAATTTTATTGTCAAACAATTTATTAAAATTTGTTTCCTAATTATACAATTACCGTTATGTCTTCCTTTTCGCGTTCCCTGTCATCCGCATAAAAGCTCGGTTCAGTGCTCGGGTATACAACGTAATTCTCTTCACCACGAATATCCCAGACATTCACTTGTGAACTGAATTCAATTAAGTGGAATTTATCGTGACTTCGCAATTCATTTAAAATACGTTTCATTGCTGCCTGCAGCTGGTTAATTTTGGTTCCCCACATGCTGCCACTTGTGTCTAATACGAATAAAATATATTTGGGCAAGGGTTTATTTCCTGGTGGTGCAAAAAAGTGCACAAAATAACCATCGTTAAGTAATATCTAGCAGAATAAAACAAGAAATACATTAGATTATAGAAATAAGTGAAGCATACAGATTTTAAAAAAATATAGGTATTTTTTTTTACAGTGCAGTTATTTACTTGGTCTGCTTTATATAGCTGAATGGATACAAACTAAATTCATACTTATTGAAAGTTCATGAAAAAAAAAGTACGCCTGCTAAGTTAAAAACTTTTTTACTGTTTCTTATAAGCACTTGTTTTAGAAAATATTTTAGTCTTCAAGTGATTCAAATATTTAAACTAGAACAACTCACCTCACCACCACTTGAATTTCTTTCAACATCATATTGCACTACGAATTGTCCTGCTAAACCTTCTTGCACATCTGTTCCCAGTGTACTGGCCAATTCCTTTTGACGTTCCACATTTGGACTAAAGCTTATCATCGCTGAATTTGGATTAATCATATGTATCTGTGCCCTAGGATCCAAATCACCCTGAACATCGTTTATCTCATTACCAGATCGAAGCGGCGGTGCATTTACGAATTTCAAGGGTTGGGATTCGTTAATATTGACCTGGAATAAAACAATTTCTAACATTAAACCTACACAACCCTTAATGTATGGATTTTATTACGTGAACTGTGAGATCTGGAACTGGTTGTTTAGGATGAATGTTAATAATCATTTCATACTGATTATCTTCCCTTTGCAGAAGTTGTTCATACGTTAAGTAAAATATGACTTTACTTTCGGATTCTATATTTACTGATACTGTGAATCTGTTTGAATCCCTAGCGTTTGCCGATACTAATCCAGCACCTTGCCCGCTAGCAATAGCCTAAAATATTGTGTTATGAATCTGTTTTAAATAAAACTTTCAGAATAAAAAAACATGTGGCGCATACTTGATCATATATTTGCTTCGCCTGTTCTTTTTCCTTAACATAGGCATCATATTCTTTACCACCTATACTCATCACGAATTTTGATATGAACGCTTCCTTAGGCAGTACTATCGAAAACACGGTTTCTTGTGCGTTCTTAGCCAAGTTCTTCACTTTGCTAGTAACTACGCAATGCGCGAATCTGTTGCTGATGTTCGCTTCCACGCGCATTTCGTAGATTTTTGGTGGACCTGGCGGAATTTTATGGGGAGCCTAAAAAAAGTAAGTGGGGAATAAATGCTCTTATTAATTTTAGGATATATGAAGACGTTATATTTATTTCTTTATTCTTTGTTTAATTTTTAATTTTGGAGCAAAATTATCTTTTTCGATAGTAATATAACAACACAAATGAGATGCATTCCGATGAAGATAACATCCTTAATCCTCTTGTTTGTTTGAATAATAAACGACTCGTATTGAAATCTGACCTAATTTTATTCTCTGTAGCTGTATGATAATTATTTAAAAATATAGAACTTTCGTGTCGAATGTCCTGTTTGTAACACTTGCTATACAGTAGTAACCCGCATAGTACGAACACTCCACGTCTGTTTCCGATTGTCGATGGTTTAGTATGTTTGCAATTGATTAGTAGGTTGCTGCATTTACAATTTGAGCATTTGCTAAATTAAAAGTTGTCACTCATTTACCGGATCGAGCTGGCGCATAGTTCGCATTATGCGGGTTACCACTGTATACATCTTCTTTTAGGTAATTTAACTTTCAGACTATAGACGATTTTTTTAATCCATCGATTATACTTTGTCACTGTTTATTACATTAGTTAAACTGTGACAAAGTATAATCGATGGATTCATCCATGAATTTAATAACTCGCCTTATGTACCAATACAAAAAAAAGCTTTTCCAAGTAGCGAACAATGCGAGTATGTAACAGCAACGTAATTTTTCAATCAGTCAAAAATTAATAAATATTCAGAACCTATGTATATAGGTTTGTTCTAACTTACTTCTTTTCCGTCATAGGGTTCATCTTGTACTTGTCGAGAAGTCCGCTTTACAACAAAAGAATTTCTCTCACTAACGGCTTGCGGAAAACCGTGGATTTGCGCAACTAGCACCAACACTAACACAGTCTGTGCTATAACATCCATCATATCGTTCTGTAAAAGAGTACAAAACTGAGACGTGTTATATAACGACTGGTATATCATCCATGCCGGTATTGACTACAATTTAATTATAAGAACTGACATACGAGTCAAAGGTTATCGCAACATACAAATATGCGATAAGCTACTTTTTTATTCATAACTATTTTGTTTGCCTGACTAGAGCGGTTTTGTTTATAAAGTAACAGTATCCAGTATAGAATTAATAATAATTTAGTAGTTTCGGAGAAATGCTTGATAAAGTTATTAAATTTCAGAGTAACATAAGGAGTAGTATTTGTACAGCAATTGGTATGATAAATAAAATTAGTAAAGCCATTACTTCTTCGAAATGGTGAAACAATGCACTTGTAGATATTGTCTTTTCATGTAGTTATATAAATTTAATAAATATCTGTTGTGCAGTACATACATATTTGCACTGTTAATTATCAATCGAAATTCATAGATTATTTGAGTCAAATGTGTCAAGCCAGGAAATACCCAACAGGGGTTTTCCCAGAAGATTTGAAATCCCAGCATCTAATTTTGAAAAGAAGTACCTATACATTTATCTTATTACAGAAAAAAAAATCATTATATTCGGAATAACCAACAAACATTGGCAATTGTAATTATTAATTGCTTAATACGATTTAAACGCGACTATTTTGATTGTAGCCATATTATAAGTAAAAGGTATTGTATAACCATGCGCTTGCATGCGCTACAGCCGTTAATTATGTGCTTCTCACGTAGGCACACACAATACATTTAGCAGCAAAATCGATACAACAATAGTAAAATTTGTCATCATTATTTATAGATCAGTCCGTTGGATTATAAAAAAACCCAAGAAATATATTATTTTCGTTTTTTTATAAGATACCAAAAAATAAAATCACTTCTATAGAAGAAGTAATTTGGGCATGGTTTTTGAACAACAGCAAGACTGTAATCTTTATATTGTCTAAATATTGATAAAAATAACTGTTGTTTATGAGATAATTTCATTAAACAAGATTTTCCCACAACCAACGTAGTTAAAAAAATGTATACTTTTGTAGTAAACATTTGAATATAAAAAAATGGGTACCTTTTCATTTCTAATACATATGAGATATAAGAATAACAGTATTTAACATTTACGTTTTATATATCTCAAGTTAATTTCATTTTAATTTTTATCAATAGATTCCAGTATGTCATAACCTAACTATTTAACTTACGTGCAACATATACACAAGGATACACACAAACAAATTAAATCAATTTCTAGAACACTGCTCTTTATATTGTTAAATTTCTTCAAATCTCCCACTAACAGGAATATATAAACATACTGGACTTGTTTTACTCATGGTTATTCCAAAAAGTATTTTGGAGCATGGATATTACTACATATGTACGTTGAATAAACTCTCTCAAACCAACTAATTTCCCTTGTTATTTACTTAAGACAAATATTTGTCATACATTTGGCTATGCGGAGGAATAATAATAATTAGTAGATATGCATAATTACTTCAAAGAAGTAATTGCATCCAAGCATTATCAATTGTCATAAATACCTGGTACAAGAAATAAAAGCTACGTATTCTTTAGATAAATTTAAAAAATATTTGGGAATTTTTTTAAAATTAAATATAATGAGAATAGTTAAAATACAAGAAATAGGCTGCTTTAATTTATGCAAATGTAGCCAGGTAACACACAGGTAGCCACTAAACTCTGACAACTAATTCTACAATGGTAAACACCTGGTTGCATAATCCGGAAAATTTAGATTGTTTTCATTTATTTTAAATTGATTATAGAATGTAATTTTTGTGATATTTGCTATTATAGTGATAAATTCTTAATATGTGTTAATATCTACTAAATGGATATATATGCATTAATTCTTTTGCGGTGTCATATGGATTTGTAAGGTGGCCATATCGTTTATTGTGGATTCATGTTACATGCGTAAAGTAAAAAACCCTTAAAAAATAAAAACATAAATTCAAAATTTACGTAAGGAAAATGGAAATAGAAAAACTGGAATATAAGTTACCGAATCATATTTATAAAAGCCTAATTAAAGGTCTGTACATTGAATGTTTATAACTTTAAGTTTATTTCTCCTTGCTTTTACAGCAAATTTTGACTCATGTAAATCAATTTTGATAAAAAACAAAAGGGATGTTCAACAAATAACCAAACTAAAATCTGATGATGTAAATTTATTATTACAAGTTATAAGCGGATTATACGTTGAAGATAGAATAAGACCTGGTAGTTGCTTAAATATAAGAAAAGTCTCTTATAATACCTACTTATTTTAGCTGCATGTATTCCCGAATGGATCAAAATCAGTACTGGTTGTAAAGAAATAGATGATCTATTACATGGGGGAATCCCTGTAAATGGTATCAATGAAGTGTATGGTGAAAGTGGTGTAGGAAAAACACAATTCTGTTTACAATTAGCATTAATGGTACAACTACCAAAGATTTTTGGTGGACTAGAAAAAAGTTAAGTTGTTTATATAATCGAGGAATATAACATTAATTTAACATATGTAGATGCTGCATATATATGTACAGAAGATCGATTTCCTTCAAAGCGTTTTAGGCAAATGGCACAATCTTTCTATAAACGATTTGATAATACTACCTTAATAGATTTAAATTTTGAAAAACATGTTTTTGTAGAACATATAGGAGATTTTGTAAGTAAATGAATATGTGGTTATATGAATAATTTTTATAAATGTTTTATTTTTTATTCTAGGAGCAGCTTAGAATTTGCTTATATGTTAAATTGCTGAAACTAATTAACACTGTAAATATTGGACTAATAATAATTGATTCCATAGCAGGTATATTTCGGAGCTACAATGAAAAGCAAAACTATAAAAGTAGAAGTGAAGATTTTCAAATAGTTCGTGGAAAGTTATACGAGCTTTGTGGTCAACACAACATTGGAATTATTTGTACAAATCAAGTACATAAAGGAAATGATTTTGTTACCAAGTAAATTGTTTCAACAATGTTTATAGGTATCAGATAATTTAGAGACTGGACAAACAGATCCATGCTTAGGCTTAGCTTGGAGTAATTATGTCACATGCAGATTTTGTATTCTAAGGTCATTCAATAGGACAACACGAAAATTCCAGGTGGTGTTTGCCCCCCACTTGCCTAATAATCATTGTAACTTTTTAATTCAAGGTGATGGTGTCGTTGGTTGTCAATAGGTTTATAGAACATGTACCGTTTTGCTGTATAATAAAGATTTTTAATATGTATACATCATCTTCTTAATGTTATTCTTTTGTATTTTGATTTTTTATGTTTTTTTTTAATGTTAATATCCAGAAATTTAAACCAACTGTATACCATTACATACGGTATCGTGCATAAGTTGTAGGACACTATCAAAGAGAACTTACTTAAAATTCGAATTACATCATAGTTTCTTCAGCTTATTTTCGATGTCTGGAAAATCTGTTAACCCGCTCCGCTTGGTTCCACTAAAAATGTGTTCGCGCGTTTTTGGTGCTGTATAATGGTCCTGTTCTCAATGTTCGCGGGGATTTAATTCGCATGCGCAATGATGGACAAGATTTCGTTTAATACAGAAAGGCCCATTTGGCGGAATTAATTTGAATATAAAAATGGTAGAGGGCATACAACGCAATTGCGATTTCACGTTATTAAGTTATAGCCATGTTATAACTCTGGAACACCATCTATATGTGTTTTATCTGTCTCTGGTATACAAGAATTTGGCAACAAACGAATATAGCTGCGAGAAGAATATATGCAATTGCAGAAGAATATATTAGTATTTTAACTGATAGTATAGAAAAGATAAAAGTACCAACGATTGTTGATTATGTAGGTGTTGTTTTCTTTCACATGTTCCGCTTGAATTGGATCTGCGGTTTGACCACACTTTTATGTACGTGCTGCACGCTCTCGTTGACAAAACTTGCTCTGCGGGAGTCTACACTTAAGTATTTTAAGCCGAAAACGCTATAACAACCACAATAATTTAGTGGAACGGGATATTTTGCGGTCGTGTTGACAGGAGCGTAGCGATCTTTACGTGGGATGTCCGCTGTTATTTGGCCGATAACACTTGGGCAATACTGTATATAATTACATGTTCATCAATCATTATATCGTTAAAAAAATTTTATTGTTCAAATTCACCAAAAAATTATGCAACTTAGTACATGGTAACAGTTATAAAACTATCAATTAAAATCTTCATACACAAATACATTTCTTCTACCCTATGCTCCTAATAGGTATATTCCAATTGCGCGGTTGTAATCTTGAAACCACATTCCTGAAAATTAAAAATAACCTCTGTGTGGAAAATACCTAGACATTTCAAATCTTGTGTTATACTTATCTGAAGCAAATATGGCAAGTATGCTTAGAATTAATGATTCTTATTTTGTTTATTGTTGACTGTTTAATAAATAAGGGCATATTTTAAATAGAGCACCGGAGTTATTTTGGCTGGATTAGGATTAGCTGCTGTAGGCTTTACTGGTAGATATATTCTTCGACAATTACCAAATGTTTCAAAAACCATGAATGAAGCTATGAGAAATCTACCTAAATTCGATATGGATACAGTAGCCGGCTCAAAATACTACAAAGGTGGATTTGATCCCAAGATGAACAGACGCGAGGCTGCTTTAATATTAGGTATTTGACAAATTCCTTGTGAAACACTTTGTTATAGTAAAATTATTTAGGAGTAAGTCCTTCAGCAAGCAAAGCAAAAGTGAAGGATGCTTTCAAGAAGGTAATGGCTGTAAATCATCCAGATCGTGGTGGCTCACCTTACATAGCATCAAAAATAAATGAAGCTAAAGATTATATGGAAAAACACTCATTTTAATTTATAGTGATATATTTAGCAAAAAATGTGATATATAAAGTATAAATAAGTAACATGTATGTAAGTTCTTGAATACTATTCCGACTAGACTTAAAACAATAACACAGTTGGTTATTTTTATTCAATAACAACTATTGTGGATGTAAGTGTTTCATACGTAGTTTATTCAAAGTTTTCTTTGAAAATGATCCAGGAATTTTAAATATGTCCTAAAAGTAAAAAAAAAAAAATTAGGCCATTTTATATACAAAGTTAAATTATACATACCAACATAAATTTGTGGCAGTTTATCACATTTTGGCTTTCACTCATACTTTTAAAACAAACTACTAAATCACTCAAGTCTTTAGCTGCCAAAATCTGTTGTCTATGTGTTTTTATCAATGTGATTGCAACACGGAATAAAATCTTAGAACCTTCATAAAATAAGCAGTCCCATATTCTTAAGACAGTCTCTGTAGGAAGCACTTCAGCATAAATACATACAAACCATTTAGTTGTTGCCACAGCCCAAGGCATACCAATGTCTTGGATATGTTGATGTACACCTGGATCTTGAATTTTTACCAAGTCATCCAATACATCGAGATCAGTAAGAAGGCCGGACATAGTTTTAATATAATATGGAGGTAGAATTTTTTCTACTAGAACCTTTAGCAGCCAAAATGTCGATTCTTCATCCTTCGTCGCTAATAATAATAGGCCGGCAATGTAGTTTAGACCCTGACAATAGCCAACATCACTATTTTGATGTGCAAAAGTTGCTAATATGTTAAATAATTGACTAGGCAAATGGGAGTTACTACTAAAATATATATTATCTGGAAATGTTCTTGGTAAATCAATTTGTATCATGTCAACAATAGTCTGATTGTTAATTTTTTGTTTTAATTCATTATATGTCAATGTCGATTCTTCTTTCAACAATTGTGCACCAGAAATAATCATCCATGCACTTGTACGGTGAGAGATTGGGATTCCCTTTCTGACAAATCTCTTTAATGTATTGGTTTTTTTTTGTTTATCACTTTCCCTTAATTCGTCCCATCTCTTGGTCCTTCTTGCTAAAATTCTATAGTATTGAGACATAAAATTGCCATACATCTCATAATTGAAATTTTTAGACCTATGGAAACCATACTCATCTATTTTGCTAAGGAAAAATCGAGTTAATTTTTTATACAAACATATACTTATCTTAATTTTACCTGAAACTTGTTTGAGCCATTAGATTGTGTTAATATAACTACTTAATAATAAATAAGTGGGTGAATCATTACAATATGCAATTTTCACTTTCTTTTATCTTGTCTCTTTGCTTTCATTATCCATTCTTGGTTAGTAAATTTATGAAGGAATTCATAACAATTTCACTGAATTACTTACGCGTTAATAGTTATTCATAGCTAAATAGGTAACTTTTTACTCGTACTGTTTCTATTTACATCTGTTAACCTAAAAACGACGGCATTCGCAAAAATGTGCTATTAGCACAGCTATTAGTGGATTTACTTGCCATTGGGTTGCCACATTTGAATAACAGAACAACCAATTTCATGGCATTATCATTTAAATTACCTGTGGGAGTGCCAACTTCGTCTAAACATTATATTTTTTTATTATTTAGTAGTTGTAGTTATTGTTCACAAGGCTTCGGATAGTTGTGGTTGTTAATAATTTATTTACTGGAAGTGGGAACTGTTGTTCTATTAAATAAGAAACATCATCACGACAGTAAGAACCTTAGATCATATATGTATATTACTCTTATCACATGGATACCGCTATGTTTCCAACATATCACCGTCATAAAAAAGAATCAGTATTTCTGTCTAACAAGGGTTATTCGTATTTTCTTATTCCCACCTGACCACGCGTGGACCACGGCGTGAGAAGCGCGCGAAATTTGAATTAAATTTGACATACATCAGAGATATTAAAAAATAATAAAAAAAAATACCCTTACCACCTCGATGAGTGAAGAACTCCTGGATACGTATTTCGGCAACTAAGT
>JARFOC010000097.1:613623-625500 GCA_031763485.1 Osmoderma eremita
TCCGATTCTGTGTAGGTGTTTCCTGAGTTTGCAGTGACCTGTAAACACAGAAATGATTGCTTTGACCCTTTTACGATGAAATTTTAGTAATTCTCCGGTTTTGACCTACGGTTTTTCTCCGTATCCATGTAATATATATGATCTAAGTTTTATAACCTCAATAATTGTCAATAAATGTTTCATATAATAACCGCAATAGTTGATGATAGGTATGATATAAACCATTGCTTGTCTAATACAGTAAGTACAAGTACAGTACGCCATATGTGTCAATTATATAATTAGTATACTTTAATGGCTATATAGGTACTGTTCACACATCTTGTTTAAAACAAATTATTTACGTTTAAATCTTTTCCTACTAATTCATATAGTTAGTTCTTATAAAAGATGTCAGGTCATTATTCGACGTTTATTGATGAAGTAACCTTTCTGTCAAATGTAATTGTAATGTCAAAATACTGTATTAACTAAAAATCTCTGTTGATCCATAATATGTATGATGTGAAAGCTGACATTGTTTCGTGTGTTATTGACAAAACAATTTGATTTATATATATTACAATGTTACAAATTGGTAAATTAAATTAGTAAAGAATTTTAATAATCATAAATTTGGATTATTTTTATTTATGTCAGGTTGACACAAGCCAGGCAACTTCTGAATGATAATTAACCGACACTTGCTAATTTAATTATGCTGACTTAATAAGTAAATTGTAGCCATTTTAAAGAATATCAAAAAACCTTAAGATAACAATCAAACGAACATATCATTTTAAGGAATGAATTGATTTATCAAATACCTTATCTAATACCCTCTGTATGTGTGTGTGTGTCACGTATACCACCCTGTTCTGTCTTCCTGCATCCTCGTCATTCGTTCTACTACTTCCAAATCTTCCTATTACCCTTACTCCCTACTTTACCGATTGAGCCTTGGATATTAATGAAAACTCTAATATTAAATTCAAATACCAATCGTATAGGTGGTAGTCCTGTGCGTATTTAATTAACCCTGACGATAAGCATTTTGGTGGTAGCGACAGCGTCCCTGGTACACGAACCTATACGATAACAATGAATTTTGGAATCACTGCAAGATGCTGTAAAAGATTACACGTAAAATGTTTTGATTTCACATCAAGGATGATAAAACTGAATTATACCATATCTCTTTCTATTTATTTTAATAACAAATATTAACATTTTTATTACAAGTTATTTTCGATACCACATATAAATATGCCTCAATCGTTTAACCTTCCTTTGCAATTGCAAGACACCGTACAGTAACGCCTCCGGAGTCGGTGGACATCCCGGAACGTAAATATCGACTGGTATAATCCTATCGACGCCTCTCAATACCGAATAAGAGTAGTGGTAATAGCCTCCGATATTCGCACAGCTTCCCATAGAAATCACCCATTTCGGTTCGGGCATATGATCGTAAACTTTTCTCACGCACGGTGCCATCTTATTGGTGACAGTTCCGGCGACGATGATGACGTCGGTTTGCCTTGGGGATGCCCGAAAAACGACGCCAAATCTGTCCATGTCGTACCTGGGAGCGGCCATGTGCATCATTTCCACAGCACAGCACGCTAAACCAAAAGTCATGGGCCATAGCGAACATTTTCTGCCCCAATTGAGGAGATCGTCTAGTCTCACGATGCTCCATTCAACCCAAGACTTCGGGTGACCAAA
Organism: Osmoderma eremita; assembly: GCA_031763485.1. NCBI lineage: Eukaryota > Metazoa > Arthropoda > Insecta > Coleoptera > Scarabaeidae > Osmoderma > Osmoderma eremita. Next base: position 615,331 of record JARFOC010000097.1, read on the forward strand.
TGGGGAATACGGTTTGTACTGGGTTGGTGAAGAAGTTTTGCCTCTTCTAATATGCCTCATGGCACCCATATTTCTAAGACAAATTACTTGCTTTATCAGCAGAGATTGCATTTTTAATGAGCAATTTATAAAATGGAATGTCAAAAACTAACGTCAATCAAACACTTTGTAAATTGACGTTTCTAAATTTTATATTTTATTTTGACTCAAAAGTATATTTTCGTAATCAATTTAACTTACTACTTTACACTATCGTCCTTTCATTAATATTTCCAAAGCACTGACAATGATAGTGATAGTGACAGGCCATAATATAATGGAGTTACGTTTACCCCATTTAATAAAATTACGTAAATTAATTCTGTTTGTATCCAACAAATTTTGAACATACTCAAATGGAGGGGAATTTTTTTTCTTATTGGGCATACCCTAACTATTTCCTTGTAAATTTACACACACACACCAATGTCTTTTATTAAGTGTAGCAAACTTTGGCTTCCCTTACGTATTTTGTTAAATCACATTTGTATTAAGAAAAACTGTCAATTAAATGTCATTTATAGGATTACATTGAGATTTTTGTTTTGTTAAAGTATTTGATAAACTTAGAGCCAAGTTTATTCACTTAGATGATTATTACAATATTCCCAAAAGTTTAATATTTTCCACAAACACATAAGTAAATCATAAAGACGGAAATTGATTTCATTATCATGTCAAAAAAAGTTTCCGTTTTACTTTATTACTTTTATATTACGCAATGTACCTACATACAGTGAGCACCATAGACTACATACAGTCGAAATCACGAGGTAAGAATAGGTCTATTACAGTGAGCAGGTAAAGATTGGAATGAATTAATTTAAAATACAGATGTTTTTTTTCTGGAAGAAACACTCGGACCCGTCAATTTGTGATTTTAGTTGCCATTTTTCTGAGGATTATTTCATGTATATAGGGACCCAAAAGCATGTTATGACAGCTCACTTATTTTTTTTTATGGGAACGCCTTTTTTATTTCTTTTTTAAATTCTACGTCAAATTCTGAATGTATCATGTTCTATACCTGAATTCAACTGTTTCCGAAAGAAATTGTAGAAGCCTAAAAAATTCAACCAAACTTAAACACTTAAATTATGTAAATAAAACATTGAATTGAGTCATACTGTTGACAGTGACAGTAGACTCATATCTTAAGTGACTTTGTCTTAGGCAAACTTATTACGATAAGTTTTTTTTAATGGTACGTCTCAATGAAAGACTGCGAATAGAGATACTGATGATTGGTTATGGAGACAGGATGCGCCCCAAAAGGATGTTTGCGAAATTTTTAATGCCAAGTATCCTCACAGAGAGCCAATATGTCAATCTACTGTCAGCAAGATAGAAAAAGAATATCGTGATTTAGGTCACGTTAGGAATAATTATACGAAAGGTCGGTTTACGGTATCAGAAGATAAATAGCTAAATGTATTACTAGCTGTTCATGAAGACCACCATAAGCCTAGCCTCACTATTGCTGACTATTGAAAAATCTTATCTTCCAAACATCCGTCATAACGTAAAGGAAAATAAATGTTATCCTTACAAAGTCCAGTTAGTTCGTGAACTAAATGAAGATGACCACGACAGACGACTTGAAGCTTGCGAGAATTTGTGCAATAACGATCCAGAATTTTCAAAACGAATTGTATTTTCGGATGAGGCAACGTACTGTCTCAATGCAGGTGTAAATAAGCAAAACCATCGTTATTGGGGTACTGAAAATCTCCGCTGGATAATAGAATGCCATACCCAATATCCTTAAAAAGTTAATGTTTGGGTCGGGAGTGTTGAAAACAAGATTTTGGGGCCTATTTTCTTTGATGCGAACTTAAATGGTGACAACTATTTAGAATTTTTAGAAGATGACCTAGTACCATGTCTTTATACCCCGATCCTGACACACCAAACGATTTCTTATGGTATCAGGTATGGGGTTATCTTAAGTGTAAGGTCTACGTTAACCGACTAAACAACATCGAAGACTGAAAGAACAGGATAAGAGGCGAAATGAGATTGACAGAGCCTAACGTAGTTAATAATGTTTTGCAGGAATTTCAATATCGTCTCGGATACTGCCAGGAAGTTGGTGCAGGTCATTTTCATCATTTGATAAAATAATTTTCGTTTTTTATTGCATTTTATTACTTTTTCCAAACAAATAATATGTTGATGTTTCAAGTTACAGTGCATTTTTCTCGAAAACAGTTGAATTCAGGTATAGGACATGATACATAAAATATGTTCAGAATTTAACGTAGAATTTAAAAATGAAATAAAAAAGGTGTTTTCATTAAAAAAAAAATAAGTGAGCTGTCATAACATGTTTTTGGATCAGCTGTATACATGAAATAATCATCAGAAAAGCGGCAACTAAAATCAAAAATCGACCGGTCCAACGTTTCTTCGAAAAAAAAAAAACACCTGAATTTTACACATTGATAGATTTATACAGTGAGCATGTAAAGGTTGGAATAAATGCATTTAAATGCATTTATTCCAACCTTTACACTGTATAAATATATCAATGTGTATAAAAATTTCTTCCAATAAAAATACATGTGTAATGTAAGTGTGTATTCGCCAGTAAGAAACGAAAAGAGACACCGGGGTTTGCTATGGTGAGTAAACACAACACAGGTGCACGCATTCATTAAATAGAGGAGCTTCATTTCAGTTTGAGCGGTGCAGTAAGCAACTACGAAAGTGAAGCAAAGAAATCGTTATCGTAAATGATATGCATTATGTCTAAAACATTCTCGATAAAGTCTATTATCACTATATAAACAAGCAGTAGCAGTATTAGAGAAATATCGATTTGCAACAAAATTTTGATGTGCGTGGTTTTTGTGTTCGTCAAATTTAAACTTTCGTGCAAATTTCGAACTGTTTAATTTTAAAAAAATCGTTAACTTTTACCGGATTACTATAAGGAAATAGAATTTGGTTAGAAGCGCTGTACCTACTCCTATTTCGGTGATCTAATAAGCTAGAAGAGCGTGTCGATGTAGTCTGTTATATGTTCTGTGGTAATGTAATATAATGTGCTCCAGTTGTCAAGGAAACCATCATCGACTCAAAACGACGTTGTAAGTTCCTTTGCTTTTGCGTTACTACAGTAGCTGTTTCCGGATTTTTCGCAATCCAAGTTATTTATTTGCTCCAGTAAGGCACACGAATACACTTAAGTGTTCATCTACGTTAACGTAACAACTATGAATTGGAAGAAAGGAAGAATACGATTTTAATCTATGGCAGTTAAATGCTATTTTCGCAATTTAAAATTGGTTGTATAACAGTGGCAATATAAGCAATATAAATCAAAAAGTAAATTGATCGTGTACTGACATTTATTAACGCATTTGATCGCGTGCCACATATTATTTTATCCGTATTAGAAAATGTTGCTAATTTGCTAATGTTTTAATAATCTCACAATGAACATATGGCCGATAATGGAGTACCGCAAGGTTCGAATCTTGGGTCATTTTTATTATTTATTATTAGGTCTATTAAGGTTGTATATGTATGTAACCGATTTGACGCCATCTTAACGATTTGAAGATTTTATTGCCACAAACAACCTAGAAGATCGCGAAGCGTTGCAACACGGTCTGTATATCGTCGGTGCACAAGGAAAGTGACACCTCTCAAAAATCCTCATTTTTCAGGAGAACGATTTTAAAATATTGTTGTGAATTTTGAAGCTGCGGAATAAGCATTTTCTAGAATACTACACTTTTTCTTGATCGTGATGGATTTATGATACTATGGCATTAAAAAAAAGTTATGAACTTGGCCAATAAAAACACACCATCTTTATTAACCCTTTTGTTGAACTTGTGACACTTTTCTTGTATAGTTCTTTAGAAATTCATTGATAAAATTATTTAATAAATTAAATAATAATATTATATTTTTTGTAGGAATGTGATTTTATTAATTTTTTGAAAATTTTCTCAAAGATGAATATAACTAATAAAAACTGACAAAACGCAAATTGTTACACACTTTCTACCCCCTACAAATTTTTTAAATAATTAAAGTGTTATTGGGGAACAACAGATTTTTTTATTGTGTTCTTTTTTTATTAAATAAGCTTAATATGCTGTGTTTTCATTTTGCTTATTTCAAGTTTGGTACTATACAGCCTCTTCAGGTTTACGGCGGTGGTGCCACTAGCAGTATAGATACGTTGGACTTGACGTTGACGTTGGACTTGACGCTCTTGGTAATTTTACTTGAATGGTCTGGTATTGTTCTTCGCTGTAAAATGTTTTGTAGAACAGCTTATTTGATTGTTCGTTTTCAGCTTTAATGATTTTGAAGTTCGACATCTTAACTGACTCGTTTTTTTAAAAATTCGTTCCGATTGTTGATGCAAGATCCTTGAAGTCGAAAAAATTCTCATGATTTAATTTATGGACTTCATAAGGTTTTCTTTGGTTTTGGCCATTCAGAGTAATGTCCGGAAAAAAATCGGTCTCGATCTCAGGGCATATTTGATTTGACGTTCGACGACAGAGTGGACACTGTCAACCTGTTGTTTTGTGTGTGTTCCTTTATTAAAAATTTGTGCGTTATTAAAACTTATATACTCGTACATCTGGGCAGCGTAATTGTATCTTTACGCTGTCCAGATGTACGAGCATACAGGCATAAAATGGTCTTTCTGCTGACCGCAGCATTTGGCTGTATAAAATATCACGTCCAGTTTCTTGTACTCCGTGGTAAGGACTTTATCTTCTAGAGATTCCAAATATTTCAGAACACATGTTCGTATTTTGCAAACACCTTTGTTTCCTTCAGATTCATTCCACATGAAACATTTCACGGCTTTCGATTTAAGTTCATACATGGTGAAATTAAAACGTTTAATTTGGAGACGTCACTCCAGGAACACTGAAGATCTGTTTTTCGAAATAGTACACTGCAACAATAGCTTCGTCTCTATTGTTTTGTTTATCGTTTCCTTTTTCTTTCCTGGACAGTTCTTTTTCGGGCAACTGTATGTCATAATCTTCAAAATATGTTTTCCTTAAAACTTTGATGTACACACAACTGACTAGACATAACTAAAACAGTGATGTATATGCCGAGTTGGCGTCATAAATTTCCGCGCAGCGGCAAAGTGACATAATCTCCCTCTATCGAGTATTTTTGGAACTATCTTTATGCTGTTTCTTCCTGATAAAAGTCCATTTTTGTGAAAATTTTATGCTATTTAACTCAAAAAGGCGGATTTTTGAGAGTCACTTTTCTTGTGCACCGACGAATTATGCTTAACGGCTGGTGCACAAATAATGATATAAAATGGTACTAAAGAAATGTAAAATAATGACACAAACTAAATCTAATGTATTAATATATCGATATTAAAAGGATGGTCTCTGTTAGGGATTCTGGGATCTTTGATAATCAGCTCCAATTTAGAAGCTATTCGGATTTATTTATTATTATTTTGATATTATGAGCAAGCTTTGTATTGGTAGCACGCTGAAATACTCCAGCACCTGTAAATATACTAAGAATATATGAATCTAATTGAGTAAATTCAAAGGAAGGTTTTAGGACATTTGTACCAGATTTTATAGATATGTGGAATAAGAAATATATTATTATTCAATATTATTTCTAATAATTTAATTTCAGATCACTCTAAGATTATGACTGGAGTCTTTGTTTTATTTACTTGAAATCGTTCATTGTAAAATTGATAATTCTGATTTTCTAGTATTCAGAACTAAATCATACTAACGCATGGGATTCTTTTTCACTATTAAGATCTGAGCTTGAAAAAGTGTCTCAGAGCTTAATTTTAAGAGTATACTCTCTAGATAATTTTCAATAATCGTAAAACAGCTTAGAATAGTTTTCAAATGCAATAAATGTAGGTAAGTTTATTTAAAGAGATTTGATTTTATGGTTTTGACTCCAATGCCGGAAACTACGATTATTGAAAAAAAACATAAACATAATAAATACAAATAATGTTTGTTAAGTAGTTTATAATAAAAATATTTGTATAATTTATGTATTGTTACTAGTTACAATCAGTTGCCACAGTAATTGTCCTGCTGATAAGCTACTTTTCAATTTTGGCATTGTTACTTCTGGGCGAACTGAAAAACAAAATTGTTTCAGTATCACTATATTCAGAGATTTTGAGTCATTTGACCTACTAAGAAAAAAAAAATAATACGTAATTTATTCAAAAATCATTTTAAGAGAATAGATAGATATTTAATATTTCAAAGAATATGTTTTCAAAGATTTACATCTAGCCACAAAATGAAACACTGAGAAACGTTTTTAAATAACTTTTTCGGACATCATGTCATCTAAGCTCACTTTTTGACGTTTCATAGTATAGTTTTTAAATTTGCCGCCATGCAATGACACATGTCAAAATAAATTTTTGAGTTATTAGACATGCTGAATGAATCTCTAAAAGGTGTTTACAATATCTTAATAACAATAAAAAAACATGTTGCGAAATTTTGCCCCCCAGTACATGCCTAAGATGCATGTTTTATTTGCTCTCTTTGTATTCATAGAAATAACACTGCAATTGGATATTAGATTTGTTATCCGCTGAGTTTTTATTGTAAAATATATGTACATTTCTTTTTTAAATATATTTGAATAATGATATCAAACTTTGTCATAACTAAACTGAAATACGTATAAGAAAATTTATCTAATTAAAACAATTTCCGCACCTGCGATACTGCGGTGAATAAATGTAAATAATGTTGCTTCATTATAATTATTGCGCGTCCAGAAAATCAAATTCCTAAAAAACAGGATATCATTACAATTTTTCTTCTCTTCTTAACGAAATTGCTCATTAAAACTCACATACATAGCCAACGTCTTTGAGTATATCAAACAACGAGACGACTTATGGAAACCGCAGCAATTACATATATTTTAATAAGTCCGTGAAAAATTGGACCGCCATTTATTCTGACGAGTTCCGCTACAGTCACTAATTCTTAATAGTTGTTATTCTCTGATGAAAAATAAAACGTATCCATCTCTATCAGTGTTTATGTTTGTGTGTTAGATGTGAAATTGAAAGAAAGTCACTTGCTAAGAAATTGTGGATATTGTGGTATGGAGAATGCTGAGTAAGAAGTGGGTTACTGGATCGATTTTTATACTTTTATTGCGCAAACGAGTACAAAGCCAACCAAGAATGAAGATTTGTATGATATGTATGCTTAGTGTACTTTAATTATTACTTTAATTAAAATTTTGCATTTGGAATAGGAAGTTATCATATATCTACTATGACTCACAATTACTTTTAGTAGTAAAGAGTAAATCTATTTATTTTTGTATTTGATTTCAAAATTTGTATATAACCTACCAAAACAGTGTTATCGTATGTAAAGAGCTTTTGTTTATCGTAAGTTTTTAGCAAGGCGTTTAGGTATTTTCCTGTAATGTTCGTAAAAATATAATTTTTTAAAAAGCAACCGGCAATTGACAAGATGAAGCATCGTTTTGGTTTATACTTTTTGATTTATTTAGTTGTTGTTCTTTGGGCTATTTCCATCGTTTGTCGGATTTTGTTGATCCAAAGTACAACAACTCAATTAATCATCCCAAAATTATACCCAAGAATTGCAAAAGTTGTAGAAAAGAAAAATAAAGAAGGTTTGGCGAAATGATATGTAATTGTTATATGCACTTACTACTAATTTGAATTAAGTGAACCTCATATTTGTTTCGAAGCTAACGTTCAAAGCATGCTCAAGGTTAATAAAACAAAAAGATGCTATTGTAATATAGGGGATCGCTAGCTGACACCTCCGAATACGAAAACGATATATAGAGCATTGGAATGGTTTGTAGCAGTCTCACTGTTGACATTTAAATATCAACAGAATATTTCGTTTTCGTAGTTTTAAAAAATATTTAAACTTTGGACAGTTTAAATACAAAGCAACTGTTCGTCATACTAGTTAAACATTACACTTTGTAATTTTATACTTCACTAAACAGAATCAACCCTATTTTAATGTGAAAACAGACACGCTCAGTCAAACATCGTGTCAGGTGTTGTATATGTGAACGTTTGTTTCTTTAAGCAATCCATTCACCTATTAGTGAAGATAAGAACCTTAATACTAAAGACTTAAAATAATTTTAATTACGCGGGGACACTGCCATTTTACAAGTAGATTGTATAGAGGAATTAAACAAAGCACGGGATGACTGTGTTATACCCTTTGCAATATAGATCTATATCAGTCGACTTCTGTGAATCTGTGATGTATATGCGTACCAACTGTATCTATATTTCCAGCAGAGTTAGTGACAATCTAGTAACATTTTGACTTTAAAATGTCTAATTCCGTGCTTAGTTGTCAAACAAATACCGCACCTTTTGTAATTATTTTCCGCATCTATAGATTCATAACCTAGAAACACATATATTCCGCTTATCATGTCAATATGCATGGCAATTTGGTAATGGCGTTAGAGTATGACGTCATTATTATTAATGACTATAATCAGCTGATAATTTGAAGAGGCTATATCTTGTTATTTACAAAGTTTTTCTTTTAAATATGCAATTATGGTAAAAAAAAAATTAATGTATAGTTCTTATCAATACTGTAATAATTTTTAACCGGCTCCTTCACCAAAATTATTGCATTAGTAATATTAATCAATGAAGGATAACAGTAAAAAACTATTATATATCAGCTTTTAGAATTTTAATGATAATAAGTAGTAAAAATGGAAATAATTGAGTCAAAAAGTTTTTTAATGTGTGAAAGATTAAGCCTAAAATATCTGCTTCACCGTTTGGGGGTACTGATTCTATTGCAAGTAAACACCCAATCTACAAGCGGTAACCATAGTAAACCGCTACGCTTTCCAAGATTATCTGTCAAATCTTCGCACTTTCGTTTGAGTAAATTAATAAATAATTATATTAGCTATACTCACTAATTAATGATATGCTACAATATTTGACAGATAATTCCAAAAGTCACAGTGAGCTGTAACAGCTTACTTCAAACGGTGGAACCGATTGAACAGGGTCCTTTGTTTGTTTTAATATAAACCATAAAATTCTGAAAGCACAAGTAATAACACTTATTGGCTTAAAAATTATCGTAGTATGGTAGCTATTATTTCAATTATTTATTCCAATTATTAATTCTTTTTACAGATGATGAACAATGGAACTGTGCAGGGCCATTTTCATATTAACGTTATCGTTAATCCACTTACGTTGTATTTTAAATCAAGGTAAGTTGCGAAATACATATGTATATCTGTTTGTAAAAGCAAGAAATTTACATTACAAGCATTATTATTTGGAAAAAAGCATTTCTGAATGTTACTACGAGAATGTTAGATTTTTGGGTACTTCCTGCCGATTCTAGTCGTAAGTTAAGACAAGACAATACCAGAAAGTGAAATTCTGGCCAGTAAAAGTGACAATTAACGACGTAACGCTTTTCGTTTTAAATCTGATGATCTGATAGTTTCAATTTTAATAGCATCTTTCCTACGACGAAAAAAAGCGTGCTATTGTAGCGCGAATTCTTTTATAAGGTTTGGCAATGACGTCATTGTAATTGAGGTCTTCCTTAAGGTTGTTTTTCGCGGCTGCTGACCCCTAACGCGAGATGTGCTCTAAAGCGTGCTTCCTTCCAAAGATCCGGTCTTCCCTCATTGTGTGGTAGCAGACGCATTGATGTGATGCTAAAACTTTATAGATTGAATGACACACCCCATTAAATGAATTTACGTTTAACTATAAAACTATAAAATTCCATGTACATTACTGTTCGTGGAAGTTCAGACCTTGTAAATTATAGAAATGTTTATCTTCGATCGAGTCGAGTAACTTAAAATAAAGGTCCCCCATGGTATTACATACATACAGCCCTGGCCATTTCTAAACTTGAAAGCCGTCTATAAGTTATGTATTTCATCAAGCAGCGATGTCATATTGCGGATCTCAATCGCAAACTCCCGAATGCAGTCGTGCTGCGCTGAGCCCCCACCATGGTATAGTAGTAGTTGTCGTTGTAGCAGTAGCTTAGTATGCTCGTAACAGCGGTGGTTCGCGCATACCATTTATATTGACGTTACTCA
>JARFOC010000097.1:632806-682460 GCA_031763485.1 Osmoderma eremita
ATGCATTTTAACTGTCAGAAACCCAAATAATGGAACCGGAAGTAATATTGTACAGCTGATTCGACGATTTGGCAACCATGTATCTAATTCTCATATGCTCTGTACCACATTCGGAAGTTGGGACGATCTATAATATATGTAACTGAAGAAGGAAATGACGTAGGGTTTTAGTAAATATGAATATCTATCGTAAACGTCAGCGAATTAACAAATTCTAAAACTGCGTATTACCAAATACATATAAAAAATTACTACTTTAGGGCCTTTTTGTTTTGTGTAATATGAAAAACCCAAAATAAACATACGAAATTTAATTATAGAATCTTTAAATACATATGTATGCGTGTTGGCATATGATTATAAAATTTCCACCATTTTCTATCGAGATTCACTGGTACTTTTCGAAAGAATGTACAATATAATAGTTTTATGGGCCTGCTTCATGCCGTTTGATCAACCAACGATCAGTTAAACGTGCTTTCCACTGATAATCTGAAACGTTAAGGTATTGCTATTATTATTATAATTATATAATTAATAATTTTCTGAGAAGACAAACACACATATAATTAAGAGATTATTACGTGGTAGCACAACAAGTTGTAATAAACAAACATAATTGTGAATGTTAATTGCTACAAATTATCTATGATTTTATTCTCATTCAAATTATAAAATCGTAATCTGCATATTACCTATAGTTAATTAAAACGATTTCTTTAGACAAAACGATAAATAACACGCTTACTAATCAGGAATAACCAAAAGTATTAATAGTAGTAGTGCGTACTTTCCGGAACAAGTCGAAGGAAAGTGTGTCAAAAGGTCGATAGACCTATCCGGATCTTGCATATTCCAAAATGACAAATTTGCACAGAAAGAAAATATTTATTACAATCACTTATTGCATCTCAAATAATAATTTATTTTAATAAAAACCCCACCCTTAATGACTGACTAATTTAGAAAAACTTGTTTTGTTTACAAAAGTTACAACAAGCGACAATCACGCGATGAAATCTAAAAGAGAGAGTAACTTTTAAACTGATGGTGTTATGATATCCGCAAAGTAGTTTAAGTTGAAACGCGGTCCGGTAAATACTGCACGTTTTATTTTATAATGTTTCACGTGATTTTTTTCTTATATTGTGCGTGCCTACACATAGCCTTTGGAGCATTATCGACAAACGTGACAAAAAAGCTCGAAAATAATCCCGCGAAATGGACCGAAGATGGGATATGGGGACCAATGTTAGAAGACCTTGCCTTATCAAGCAATAGCAGGTAAGTAACGGATAAATTTTAAAGGCAAATGAATTACAACTAATTTTTTAACTGGGGCTGATCAAAATCTAATTACATCAAATGAATTTTTCGACGAATTTAGACGAAGGCGTGATATTTTTTTAGAGAGAAAAGAATTTTAAAAGTGATACCAATTAATAGCGGTTTTGTTGCCGATGACAGGCTCTCATCGGACGTTCAAGAGTCAAAAGAACCTAAAATAAGTCCGGGGAAGATCATAAATAAAAAACCAATAACGCCATTGTCACCAGTTTCTCCACATCCCAGTCCTGGTAGACAAATATCAGAAACCGATTTGTATTTATTAAATGCGATCGAAAAATTAGTTTTTCGAATAGATTTTTTGGAAAAGCGCCTTAGAAAAGTAGAAGAGATGCTCTACTATGTAATGGCTGGAAATAGAATTGACAGAGGTTTGTAAATGTTTCGTCTGCTTTAACACTTGTGTAATTCTCTTAATAACATTTTTTTTTATATTTACAGATCCTTGTCCCGAAAATTTCACTAGAGTTGGCAACAGTTGTTATCTATTTTACGCAAATGCTGGTAGGGAATTGGATTGGAAGGCATCGAATAAGCAATGCAAAAAATATGGCGGATCACTTGGAGAAATGGAAACAATTGAGGAAAACCAAGACGTCATCAGTTATATCCAAAGTATGCCACATTTAAGAGGTAAAATATAAAATAAATTTACAAAGCAATATATTACGGATCCCATAATTGTATTTTAGGAAAAGATTTTTGGACTGGTGGTCTCAATCCGGGACTGCTTTGGATTTGGAGCAATAGTGCTCGTCCTGTGACCAATCCCGAATCAAACAACAAAAGGAATCCATCCGCCAACATATTAGGAGAAGGCAGATGTTTGAGACTTACCTACGATCAAACCTCAAGAGCATATTCTTATAAGGGCACTGATTGCGCTATTAGATACCATTTTATCTGCGAACATCGAGATAATACCTCTAGCAACGAAATAAGAAGAATTGGACGTAGTAAAAATATATTTATAGACGAACTATAAAATTCCTACACTTTCAAAATATAAAGACATTCTTATTATCAAATTTGTATAATTAGTGTATGTGTTTAATTTATTTAAAAGATTACTTTTATCCGCTTTTATATAATATATTAAAAATATACAAAAAAAAATTATGTGTACATGTATATGTATGTACATACCCAGGCTTCTCCTTACTTAACGACAGACTCTTTTGAGGTCGTTCGACTTACTACGAAGTCTTTTTACAAGCATTAATACGTGAAACTGGTTTTTAAAATCAAATCATAGATGGCACCATTAGAATCTGAAAAATAAGCTTTAATGGTTGACCCATTTAACGAACGAGTGGTAGAAAAAAATGTTGGTCATTACTTGTACCGGGCCTTACTTTTTAGGTGATAGCTGAAGTGCACCATGTGCATATATTTCGGGGAATTAAACAACCAACTTTTGACATCTTGTCGTTTCATAACATGCCTGCCAGAGCATATCATATGATTTGACAGGTATATAGATAGGTTATGGATATTGAAATTTATTTCATGTAACTAAAGTAGAAGCTGATTATGTGGCTTGTGGCAAATATGTGAAATACAATGTCTTTGGTAATGTTATCGTTTTATACTCGAGTTTCTACCCCCTTTCTGTCCTAATAAATACAACGTCAAACGATAAATGTCATGTGAGTGTGTCGACGGTAAGTTGTGTTGTTGTAAGCAACTGACAACGTTCTTATTGTAAAAATCCTAGGCGGACGAAATGTCATGGATTTAACATTACTATACATTTACTGAATGTGAAGTCCTGCTTGGCTATCAAAAGTCTATTGTTTTGTTCCGAGAACCATATGAGCGTGGTTGCAATGCTTACTAGAATGCTTACTATAATACTAGAAATTATGAGAGATTAGCCCTGAGATATTTGTGCGTATAATCGAGCCAAATGTTAGGATCACTCATTTTTTTGGTTTTACTAATATATTAATTTCACTAGATTCCACTGAAGGCAGATAATAAAGTTGTCTGCACGAAGAAAAATAAATAATAATTGAAAGCTCATCTTTCGTAATTTTGAGTATAATAGGGAAAAAGAAAATAATCCTTGCTAAATGCATTCACCTGCAAGCAGGGATTTTGAGGGAAGTCGTAGAGATCCAAAAACGTCCCAATAATCTTAACCGCGCCAAATCTCATATATTTCAAACTAGGACAGGATGCATAATGCCATCCAAATTTCTATTCATTCTTCTATATGCAGATTTTTAAGGAGCACATGTTCTATTTCCCACTATAGTTCTGTTCAGAAAGTGAGCGCACAAGTTGCGCAAAAAACACGCATTGACGGTTTCGATTAAGGTATCCCTGAAAGTTATATTTACAATTGGAATTAACCTTTTTGCTTACCAGTTGGAATACAATAAACACACTGTTCGGATTACTCCTGCAGCACAAAATTGTTAAATCAACTTATTTTTCAAACACAATAACTCACCAACCAACTTTAACAATAATTCTATTCACGCACTGACTTCTACAATAGCAACTTAGAAAATAAAGTCTCTAAAGATAAACAATTCGCTCTAACATTAATCTACCCCACTCAACAAAAATATAGCCATTAGGAATATAATTACACTAAAAAGTACAGTCGCGTCCAGATACCTGGTGATGAATAATTTTTAGCTCGACGTGCGTTAACAAAATAATCATTAATTCGGGACACGTCAATCTTTACAGACGAAATACACAATAATAATAAAAATAACGATAATGATTAAACAATATGTAAAAACCAAAAGGACTACTAACACCTAAAGGAATTGTAATATAAATTAAAAATGCCGTATGTAGAGTTCTACAATTTTACGCTCAGAGCCCTCTATTGGTCAAGTAAGCCCTGGTTTACACCAAAGGTATACTAATGCACACAGTTTAAAGCAACATAACCTAAACTTATTACTAATCAGTTTGTGATACCGCGATATTACTAATTAAGCAGTTATAAACTTTGTGGCAAAACAAATTATGAATTGAATTGATGCCACGGTAGAACAATCTCAAGTCATCAGTGGCGGAGTTGATTTAAGTTAATAAGAGGTGCAGACGCTATTTTGAATTTTTACAGATAATTGTGCCGACGCTGCTGAACTCAAAGCCTAGGCACCCCAGCGCCGAAAACGGATATGACGTAATATGTATTTCTTATATTAAGGCTACTTTATTGTAAGTAAATATTAAGAATTCAAACCAATACAATATCCTTAAATAACAAAATCGAAATTTACTATATAATCTACCAAAATACTTTGGCTTTCTATATGACTGTCAATTAAACGCAACTGAGGAGACATATTTAATTAAGATGGTCACCAGTAAGCTTCTTTACCTAACAGTTGAGACCATAGAGAGCGCTAGAATCGACACGGTCGCTACGTTTCCGACCTTTACCTCTGTAATCTTTGATTTTACAGGATATTATTACTAATAAGTTAAATAAATTTCGATCTTTCACAATATACTTTTTCCGGTAAAAATTGTTAAATTTAGACATCAGAATTTGACAGACAAAACAATTGTTTTCAATTTATGTACACAATTTTTTACATACTATTTATAGTAGCATCCAGGTACATAAGTACCTATGAAGATCATATATATATATGATGCAGATACATACATATTTTATTACGTAAAAATTATCTAATAAAAATTATAGTAACAAATCGTACACATTTAAAATCCCACTCAACGTGATCCGAAAATAATTGAGAGCGACAGAGAACGCACCACGTGCAAATTAAATTTTATTGGTCTCGATGAATGTGATGTGCGAAAAATCAACCTTTGTTTGAGTGATAAGGATATTGTACGAAATTGTCAACTATTTGCTGACGTCATTGAAATATATATTATCTTTTACGTCAAGACTTTATTCTGCAACATACGTGTATACATTGACATCGAAAATTATTGAATGCTTTGCACGTATTATATTCTGTAGTATTAGCCTTGCGATGACTACAGCAGACGTATTACCCGTATACGCATCTAGTTTATTGTCTATGATTTCCAGTTTGAAATGCTTGAGTCTTCATGGAGTCTTCAATTCCTAACATATGGCCGCTGTGTGGACAAAATTTCGTCATTTCGTAGTTGCCGTTACCTACCAAAATTTTGAAATCCAGTGTATAATATACGGTTTTAGAACGTCATTGAATAGATGTCTGGCAATTTGATTGTGTACTTGGGATTAGTAGCAACACATTCCATTCACTCAAATTCGCGCTATTGAAAATGGTGATTGAAATAGTTTCAACTTACGCGTTAATTCTCGTAAAAATGTAATTAAAATAGTCAAAATACACGCACGGTACAATTGTGTAAAGGTTAACTTTGCATTTTGTGCCTGCTCGTTGGTGGTTCAATTGGCTCTTCACTGTTACATGGTAGGTTAACCATTATTTTTTTTTGATTTTCCAAAAAATCATGAAAGCTACAAGTACCATTCGCTATTGCCCTAAGTTGAATTTGCGAAATTCGTTTAAAAGGCATCGGACTGTATCAAAACGTACAGGTAGGTAACGTGCTGTACAGGTGAGATCGCTAATATAGCGTTTTGGTTTTAAACCTGATGTTTATTACAGCATGCTGCCTTTCTGCATTAGTTAGGAATAACATAGGCTACACACCATAACATCTGTATATAATTTAACACCTTTTGCATAACAGTGGCTAGGATAGTTTCGTTTTAATTGAATTTTAAGGTGTAATACCATTAATAACTAATTTCCCATCCTGCTCTGGTACTAGTCAATTTAAACTTACCTTGCATATTTCAGTCCTGAAAATGCTTGCTGTGATGGAAAAGCAACAACCGTCGGGGCCTTCATCAACTTCAGAAAAAGACAGCATTACATCACCCGATAGCCGTGATAAGTCAAAAGAATTTCTTGCTACAGGAAGAACAGGACGCCGTAATGCCTTGCCAAATATTTTATCGGAACAGGAACTGGATACGTCAGATTTACCAAAGCAATTCGCAAATTTATCAACCAAAGATGGTAAATGTGAAAAACACAAGGATCAACCTGGTCCTAGTAATGCAAGTAGTTGAATGCACATGACAGAAATGGGGTTTGAATTATAAAATTGCTATGGTATCTTATGCCGTCATTCCCATATAATAGTTGGTAAAATTTGGTGGCAAATAAGAAAAGACTTAGCATTAAAGAACCAGTCCACAATAGCAAGCAGGTATTTTTTATAATACATTTCGGTACATATTTTTTAAATTATATAATATCCGCATATGAAAAGAAGTCGCTACACGGCGAAGTTGTGGCAGTAATTTAAAGCAGATTAGTAAATAAATATAAAATAGGAGATATATACTACTTCGCTGAAGTATTATATCAGGAAGTTCGATTAAAAGTCAATTGAATTTTTATAAAGTCTCATGGGACAAGGAATAATTATACTTGTGAATAGATGTGGTATAATGTTAAAGTTTCTAGTCATATGTAAAGTCCATAGTAAATTCAAGAGATAGGTTGTTTATTATAAGTAAAACAAAATTGAAACACATTTGTCATTTTATTTCGAAATATTTGAAATCATCCTAATAACTATCATCCTCATATTAAATCAAAACCTGTAGTGAAGTTATTTTTAAAATTAAGTTTTTCCAACGATTAATATTACGCACTTACACCCTCGTTAATTGTGTGGAATTGTAAAATATCGTTTTTGTCTATTTTTAGAATAATACACAAAGACTTCTAGCTTCGTATGTGATCCAATACTCGAGCGGTTTGTATTTCATGAGGTTTTGTAATCGTATTAATATAAATATTATGCAAGAAAGGCAAGAAAAACTTAATTTTATCTATAGATCTGTATTGCAAAGATCTAAAAAACACGATACAGTATTATAGTATTTGTTATTTATAATAGTATTCTTTTGGATAGGATCAGATCTGATAATGTATAGCACTTATATTGTGTTGCAGTATTATTTGCAAGGCCGTACAAACAGAAAAAAGCCTAAATAGTATTTTTTTTGCGTAGATAGTATTCTTATTTTTAGCGTCAGCAATTTGTGATATTAATTTTAGTAGTAGGTTAACCTATCGCCTTTTTTATCAATCAGATTGTATTTTACGAATTGGCCAAACCAATGAGCAGTTTTTAATATCTTATTATCATCGTTGCGTTATCAAGTGTTTACAGAATATTATGTAATTATTTCGCGAGGGTGCTCGATCATATATCGACATATTTATTTATTGTTGCGTTCTTTAACATTTTAGCCACTTGCAAAATAGGAATAACACAGCAAAAATATAATGACAATGGAAAACTTGCTTCAGAAATGTTTTCTAGTCCTCACCTGAATTTAAAAAAATATTCTGTCAATTGTAAAATGTAAAGTCAATCAAACAAGTATGTAAGGACTAGTTTTTAAGTATTGTCTTTTTAAAATTTAATTTACTACACATTTGTAAGCAATAGTCCTTTAAAAACCAAATTAAGTGTGTTTGTCCTACATACCACATTTATATTATAATAATATAAATGTGCATTTAGACTTGTATGGACTCAATTACGTGTAGAGGTAAAAAATATATGTATTTCTTTTAATGTAATAAAATTATTAAGATTATCAGGACGTCATGTATATTTTTATAACTACTGCTCAAGTTTATGAATTGGAATTAAAGAAAAAAGTTCAAAACACAAATTAAAAAATTCACATTTGCGCTTAGCCGCATAGGTTTGTTATATAAAGAAATACTTAAGAATCGAAAAAAAAGGTAATAAGACAAAGGAATATTCGTCTAAATTATTATATTTGTAATAGAAGAAAATAAATATATAAACTAAATGATGGTATTTTTATTGTAGCTTTTATTGAGTATTATTTTGTTGACCATGTAATAGTTTCCTTAGATTTTTCTCTGTTGTTTTCATGCTAGGGTCTAATTGAAGAGCTTTTTTATACATTTCTCTGGCCATACTTAATTTTCCCCATCTGTGGTATAAAACACCTGTAAATATAGATAGATAACAATTTATTTCGAAAGCATATATATATATATATATATATACAGGAAATTGAAAATACATGCCTGAAACAAGTCAGAAATAGATGATACATTCGTATATTGTAGACAAACTTAACATCATTGAAAAAACAAAATCATTTATAGAGTAGTAATAAATACTTATTATATATTCTCCAAGGTTTCTCTTAACTACATTGAAATTTTCCATATCTTTTAAAGTGTAGGGTAACTTATTATAAAATTTTTAACCAAGAGAGTATTGGCTTTTTGATAAATTGCCTTTTGATGTGGAGGTGGTAGAAGATAATTATCGGTGCGTGTATGATACTCATTAGAATGATTATATGTACAAAAATTTTCTTTATGTTTATAAACAAAACAAAGTGAAAATTGAATATGTGTATAATGTATATACATATATAAATTGAATTATTTTTGAAAGCATTTCTGCCGGAATCATTATACTTCATATTAAATATAATTCTAATCGCTCGTTTTTTAATTAAAAATATCCTATTTGCTTCGAAGGATATTCCCCAATGAACAATGCTGTTACGCATACATGCAACAAAGTTAGAATAATAAAGCTTTCAGTGTTTCTACGTTGTAAATTTCCTTGATGTGTTTCAAAATGTAGCATGCCTTTGATAAGCTTTTAGACAAACATTCAATTTGATGTGACCACTTTAAGTTTTCGGTCTATATGTACTCCTAAAAATTTACATGATACGTCAGTATTCCAGGTGATTTGATTAATATTAATTTCCTGAATCTATTTTATTTTCATGATTAAATTATCTGCCTTCCAATTACAAACGGTATTGTAGGTAATTTCAGTTTTCTGTAATAATTCGGGAATGTCCCTAGAACCCATAATCATATTGATGTAGTCAGCATACATGACCACTTTATCCACGTGACTCAGATATGCAGCAAAATCATTGATGTAGATGAGAAATAGTGTAGGGCCCAGAACGGACCCCTGGGGCACCCCAATAGTTACATCTAGTAATGGCGATATTAGGTAGGATTTAAACCAATTTAATGATACTCCTTAACACCATAATATTTTAACTTATGCAGGGGTATATCATGATTTACTAAACTAAATGCTGTTATATGTATTATTTAAAAAGTTGAAAATAGCTGTCTGTTGACTAATTTGGACAAAAACCGTGCTGACTGATAAGTGATTAAATGTTATTAAATATTGAATTAGTTGCTTATTCATTATTGATTCATATATGTATTTCAGAAAGAAACTGGTAATAAACTAATTGGCCTGTAATTGCAAAGATTATTCTAGTCTATTCTAGTACTATTTTTAAATAGTGGCTTGATTAGAGATACCTTAAGCTTCGAGGGAAATTGAAATTTCTTTCAAAAGAAAAATTTATTAAGTTAATGTGTTAGTAAAATGTATTAACGAATACTTTACAATAAAAGACGGTATAAAATCGTAACCTGCGGAAGAAGTGTTCAAGTTTTTTATTGCAGATTCTACATCTTTTCAATAACAGGAAAGACGAGGAAGGAATTTGACGGGATATTAGTTTTTAAATAACGGTTAATAGAGTTCCAATGAATTTCATCATTAAATAATGCACGAGCGGATATTAACTGGTAAGGCAGAGTTCTGAAATGTTGATTAAATTTATTACACATTTCAATTTTGTCTAAAAAGTTATCAGACATGACAGAAGCATATTTTTTGTTGGTATAATTTGCATTTTTTCTGATTACAGACCACGCAGTTTTGTTTTGTTAGGGCATGATTTTATAATAAGCTCATTATTTTCTTTTTCTTTATATATTTTTTCATACTTTTTAAAGTCCGCAGTAAAAGCAGGATTATGTGAACTTATGTCTTTTAGGAACAACAGTGTATTCTTCACATTTAAAATTTCAGGTGAAATTAGTTTGTTTTTGCTAAATTTGTTGACTTTAGGGTTGAAGATTGGAAAACAGACATTGTAATAATTAATAAAAATAAATATAAATTCTAATATCGAATATTTTAGAATTATGGATCGAGAATGTTTCGTTATCGTATTTTTTAGTCATGATACCTACCTAAGTTGGAGTGATATAAAGCATTATGGGGACTAAAATTTAGTGCTTCAAGAAAGTGTTTCTCCGCTTTATCAAACTGTTGTAATTTTCCTAGTGTATTAGCAATACTAAAATGCAGAGCTGGCGATTTTGGATTGTGCATGAGTGCCACTTTCCCCAAATCTAATACATTTTGGTACAACTGAAGACTATCCAGTAACACCAAAGTATTACTCCAAGCTGCTGTATGAGTTGGCTTGTAATATACTGCTTTCTCCCATGCTTTCAATGCGTCGTCATTTCGTTTGGTATCTAAGTACTATAAATAAAAATTGTAAATACAATTGATGTTAATATAGCTCTCGCAACGAAACAGCCGACTTTTGACAGCGATAATGTTAAAATCATACCAACACAACTTCACATTTCGCAAATGCATAGTAATGTCAAATCTAGTGACATTTCGTTCACCTAGAATTTCTTCAATTAAAGCGTTGCCAGTCGCATATATAACATGCGCATATACTACTTGACATTTGTCATTTTGACGTTCTATTTAGTATTGATAGTTTTCGTATTTTTTTAACCATAACCTATCTATATATCTGTCAAACCATATGATATGCTTTAAATGCGTGGCAACCATGTCATGAAAAGACGTAATGTCAAAAGTCGGTTGTTTAATTGCAAGAGCTATATTTTGGAGTCCGTGCACCAACCAAGTTTCCTAAATTATAGTAGCAGTCTGGATATTTATTTCTATACATGATGGCTTTCAAATAGCAATCTTCGGCCTCAGTTGATCTATTCAAGTTTGTCAAAACGATGCCTAAATTCATCCAGGCTGCAGCAAAATTCGGTCTAAAAATTACTTTTGAATATAAATTTAAAAGAAATTGCTTTCTAGAGTTACCTAATTTTCAAAGCATTACGTAAAAACGTTTCAGCTTCCACAAATTGTTTTTCTTCTCTCAATAAATTAGCTAAATTATTCATAGCTTGCTCATATTCTGGATTTAATTCTATGGCTTTGTTATATTCATCCATGGCCATTTGCTTATTGTTATTATCAGCTGCAATCTTTGCTATATTATAATGGACTTTTGCATTATTTGGGCAAACATTTAATGCCGATGTGAATAACGTTTCTTCATTTAACCATTCAAAATTACGTTGAACAGTACGCATAGCAAATACTGCACATGTAACATAAAATAATTTGCACCAGAGCTAAAATGTTAAAATTAGGATGGAAATTACCGACTAATAATTACCTTTACATCATACTTCCAACTACACAATCTTTGTAATTTTTTAACGCCTAATACAACCAATAAACAGTATCCAGCACTTGGAAATAACAGAGCCCTTTCTGCAATAACGAAACCGACTTTAAAAAATAAATTAGAAGCAGGTACGAAAGGTAATATCATCAAAGATAAAGCTAGCGTGTTAGTTGTACTAAAATCAAGTAAAACAATGTTTAAATATAAAATTTATGTTGCGAGTGTGCTAAGTACCTGTTTGTGTTACACACAAAATTCTTAAAAACCTTTATAAAGCAAATAGTAATAAAGATCCAAAATAGCATCACAAAAATTACTCTCTTATCACAAAAATGTTCGATTAATGGAATGCAACCCATTGACCAGTCAAAACACAACCATTGTGGCCAAATCATCAATAATATATTTAAAAAATAAATATAGCTGTATGTTAACACCTAAAAGAGTTATGTTTATAAGGAATAGAGTATTCATATTACAAAATTATTACCCTAGTCTCAAGGCAATCTGCAAATGCAGCTGGGTTATCAATTTTTGCAAATATTGGTCCTTCAAAATTCATGACCCAAAAACGAAAATATATAATTGTCACACCAGCGACGAATAACCCTACATTATGATACATAAAACTGCTGTTATACTTGTTTTTTAACAATTTTGTATAAAATATATCGTATACACTACATAATCCCTGAAAAAGATATTTTCAAACATAAAAAACATATTGTAAATTACCTACCAGAGCCGTTATGGCAGTTTCCTTGCATAATACTGCTGTTGCAATTATAAAATATATAATAAAAAATAAACTCATGGAATTATTCTTCATTAATCGCTTATAAACCAATAATGAAATAATCATTAAAATAGAGCACAATAAATCTGCCCGTCCCACTAGTCCTGAAACAACTTCAGTATGTAATGGATGTACTGTGAATAATAAAGTCGTCATGAAGGCTATATGACTTTTATCTTCACTGTTCCTTTCCATAATTAACATTTTTATCATTGGATGCAGAAGTAGACATAAAATTATATATAGTAAAACATTTGTTAAATGGAATTGGAATGCCGACAGTTTTGAGCCTGATAATATCACATTCAGCCTACAAACAGTCAATGAGTAAATAAATTCCGAAAGCTGTTGAAGAAAGTGTTACCTGTATGACAATATAGTTATTGGTCTGTAGGACTTGTGGCTCGTGTTGAGCGACACTTCTGTACCCCAAAAGTCATTCTTAAACAAGTTAACAAGGGGTGTGTATGGAAAAACATCTTTATTTTTAACAATAGCTTCGGTATCGTCGAAAACGAATGATCCGAAAAGGGAATTAAAGTAACAAACAATCCCGATGAAAATTATTGTTACCAGTTTCCACATTATTAATTACTGTGGTTTCCTCATGGTAATTATTTTTTAATGATATGGAATATTTTAGTGGGTATTTTTGAATTTTATTTGTATTTCTAACCTAAGTTGTAAACAAACATGACATTTACCATGACATTACAAGACACCGGAAACATAAACGGCGAAAATAGGACAATATAAAACTTTAGACTAGAAAAACCGGAGGGCGACACTACCTCATTTGTTTCTTGTTCGTTTTGTCTTTTACTTTATTGATTTTATTTTTTGTATGTAGGTTTGTATGGTTTTTAAGGGAGCTTTGTAAAAATTTACATTAATGTCAGTGTTACTTTACATTTGATTTCAATTTCAACGAAAAAATAATGAATGTATATTGTTTTATTAGGGTTCTTTAATAAGAATTCAACAAGCCGACATCAATTTTAACTCGTTTATTCATACTCCTCTACCAACTTAACTTCTAAGTACGTACCAACACAACATTATACAACATATATTATTGTATTCATGTAATTTAAATAAATCATCATTATCAGATATTTTATTTTCATTCAATCAATACCGTACCCTAAAATTTTCGTTTATACATTACAATATCAGATTGAGTTTCATTTTTTCATAAGGCATTCAAAATATGAATATGAAAATTTATGTGACAACAAACAATTATGCATGTTATGCACATGTTATGTACCTACATATTTTATGTTATTACTCAATGATCAATGAACTCATTGATCGCATCTCGGAACCTAAGGAACCTAAATGCGTCTACTTCGCAACGCGTAATTTTGATGGTTTTAATTGGAAAGCTGAAACCATTGTAATTCCGTTTTATATCAGTTTAATACTATAAATATTTGTTGATGCGTAGGCCGAGTCAGTGGTCATATATTAATCGTGCAGTTTTCTGGAAACACTTCAAAGATGGCGCTAAAAAATTTATATAAAACGACTGAGGACATAATTTATTTGAAACCATTTTAAGACACAAGAATACGATGTTAGTTTTGTTTTATCTAGTAAATATTTCCAATAAATTACAATGAGTTTTAAAATGGATGTGTTATATAACCTTTATAAAATTTATTATAGCTTATACCGTTGTATATATACAAGGCTTATACCAACACCTTATGATTCTGCTCGTAATGTATTTATTTATACGTGCTCGAAAATAGCCCAAACTTTACTAAATTCTTACTAACTTAATTTTTTTGATCGTATTGTATAAAAGCGCAACACGAAGATCTTTTACAGAAAATACGTGATAATAGATAAAGTATTGAATCAGATAAGATTTATTATTTAGCTTAACGTGACTATTTATGCGTTTCTTTAATTTTTAAGATTTTGATAGAGTAGGTCCTTTGCTGTTAGTCAATCAAACTGACCTTCCAGGCTTCAATGTGACTCCCATAGATCAACTCCTTTCCATTTTTCCACTCATACATTCAGAAGTTTAGAATCGCGGTCTGGTTAAAGATTATTATACGTTCTAGCGGTCACTGTAGATTTGATATCGCATAATTAATCCTCTATTTCTGTTCCATTGATACTTAAGAAGTAGTAAAAATTTTGCAAAATGGCACAAAGGTAAGCATTTTTCTTTATTTTTGTTCTGTTAATGAAAATATTCCAAAATGCTATATATTATTAACTATTTATAGGTTATGTTGTGAATAGGAGTTAAACATTTTCAATTGCTTGGTATTGCTTTATTAATTTCTCTCCATCTAATTAGATGTCATCAAATTTTAAATTTACATATTTTATTTCTATTATTTGTAAAAGTAGGGCGCATAAATCATATGTAGGTTTGAAGGACAAATAAAGTCATGACTAGACAGACAGACCGGCAACTATGTACCAAAATCAATATATACAGGGAGATGCATGTGCGATGTATTGTCCAAATATGCAATATGTATAATTTTATAAAATTAATATTAATTGTATAATATGCAAATGAAGTTCAAATTACATGTTTGGAATTACTTTAATATGTCGTTTATTTATTGTAACTTCTTGTACTGATATACAGTATTATAACCTTTTTGTTCAAGAACCAATGAAAATATTCTATAGTACGTTTTTTTAATTCGGAGGAATAAGGTAGTGATCCGCTATTACAAAGGCAAATTTATGAACGCAGCCACAAATGAGGTTATGTATAACATGATTTACAACGTCGTCAAGCTGAAACAGCTGTTAAGTAAATATGGCGGCGGTGTTTTCTTGTAATATTGTTTGTTGTGATGTGAACTCAAAAATACCAAATGTGATTGGGCCACGTCACACGATTGAAGTCAATTCACTCCTGTGAAATAAAAAGCGAACTATAGCATAATAAAAGCATTGCTTTTGAGATAAAATATACACCTCTTTGAATCTTTATGATTTTAGAGTAGCGGATATTGGTTTAATTGGCTTAGCAGTCATGGGACAAAACCTGATCTTAAATATAGCCGACCATGGATTCACAGTAGTTGCTTATAACAGATCAATTGAAAAAGTGCACGCTTTTCTTGCGAACGAAGCAAAAGGCAAAAGCATAGTGGGTGCCGAATCAATCAAAGAGATGGTATCGAAACTAAAACCACCTCGTCGCATAATTTTGCTCGTCAAAGCAGGTTCTGCAGTAGATAGCTTTATAGAGCAATTGTTGCCTCATCTAGAAAAGGGTGACATTATTATTGACGGTGGAAATTCTGAATATACAGATACGCAAAAAAGATGCAAAGAGTTGCAACGCAAAGGAATCCTCTATGTTGGATCTGGAGTATCTGGTGGAGAAGAAGGTGCTCGCTTTGGTCCGAGTTTGATGCCTGGCGGAGATGAAGCTGCTTGGCCTCACATCAAAAATATATTTCAATCAATTAGCGCTAAAGCTGATGGTCAACCATGCTGCGAGTGGGTTGGCGCCGATGGCGCTGGTCATTTCGTCAAAATGGTTCACAATGGCATAGAATATGGGGATATGCAACTGATCGGCGAAATTTATCATTTAATGCTAAATATAGGAATGAACCAATCTGAGATGGTAGATGCTTTCGATGAGTGGAACAAGGGCGAATTAGATAGCTTTTTGATAGAAATCACACGAGATATCCTTAGATATAAGGATCAAGATGGTGAGTAACAGGTATTTTATTAAAATACACATGTTTCATTAGTGGACTTCTTGTCGCAGGCACTTATTTATTACCTAAAATTCGGGACAGTGCTGGCCAAAAGGGTACAGGAAAATGGACCGCCATTGCGGCTTTGAATTATGGAGTTCCAGTAACCTTGATAGGTGAAGCGGTATTCAGTCGATGCCTCTCTGCTTTAAAAACAGAACGTCAAAACGCTAGCAAAGTTCTGTTGGGACCAAACACGAAATTTTCTGGCGATAGGAAAACATTTGTAAATGATATGAGACAGGTAATCGTACAATAATAACTCCGGTCTTTTTAGAATGGTAAACGCGTATAGTCTGCCGCAAGTAGCTTGACCAGTCAAACAATCAAATTATTTGCGGTTAACTATATTTAATTTCAATTTTGTGAATTCCTGCTTACAGGCTCTATACGCTAGTAAAATTATCTCATACGCCCAAGGATTCATGCTTCTGCGAGAAGCAGCCAAGCAATATGGTTGGAAGTTAGACTATGGATCCATCGCCTTGATGTGGAGAGGCGGATGCATTATTCGTTCGGCATTCCTGGGCCAAATTAAGAGAGCTTTCGATAATGATTCAAATCTACAATCACTTTTGTTGGCGCCATTTTTCGTAGAAGCACTTAAGAATGCCCAAAAGAGTTGGAGAAACGTTGTGGCTACTGCAATTAATCTAGGTATGTATAGAAACTCATAACTGTAAAGTTATGTTTGTATTACTGTATTCCAATAAAAATCTTTATTTCAGGTGTACCTACTCCTGCTTTAAGCACTGCCTTGGCGTTCTTCGATGGATATCGGTCGGAGAAGTTACCTGCCAATTTACTACAAGCGCAAAGAGATTATTTTGGCGCACATACTTACGAATTACTTGGCAGGGAAGGTACATTTGTACATACTAATTGGACAGGACACGGCGGAAATGTTTCAGCTTCAACATACATTGCATAATTTTATAAAAAACCTGTGGATAGTGTAATATATTTTCTACATTCCAATATTATCACCATTAATATACCTATTATATTTATTTTTATATTATGGTTTGAAATAAAAGGTTTTTAAGGATGTTAAAATGAAATGTTTTAATTTTTTTTGATAAGGCTGAATTTTGCGTTTACGAAAGCAACATAGTGTCTTTATAAATATAATGATTTGCCGTTTTACGATTGAAAGGGATGGGTAAACAATTATATACCCGGGTTCTCGAACCCCGTGGGTCACTCACAGGGAGATTTTCATTACTCCTTTGTCCAGTGGCGGTTCGTTGGGTGAGGCAGGGTAGGCACTGCCCACCCAAATATAGTTAATGAAAATGAACTATTGAGACATCATTTAAATTTAATTTCTTTTGTTAAAAAAAAAACTTCAGCTTCATAGAAAGTTAAGAAAAATATTTGTTTTATCTTTTTTAGCGCCTTCATTTTTTGTTTCTTTTTAAATATATATTTATTTTGGTCTTTTTAGTGCATGTTTTCTGTAATTAAAAAAAAATATTAATTGAAAATATAAATTTATATTTCATTACATGACATGCATATATAAAAAATGCACCATAAATCCGAACCAGGATTCGAAACACTGGATTGTCGTCTACCCATTAGGCTATACAGGAATTTAATTTTTTAGTAATACCATGCATACCTAAAAGGGGTCACGTGGGTTTCATTATTTTGTAGATTCATTGTATTAAAGCCGTAATATATTAGCTGTCATCCGTTAGGCGATTAAGTTAAGATGGTCGCCATGAACAAATTATTAATTTTAGTAATAATCCGAGATCATATGTGCTCGAAAATATGTGCATATTGTGTTGTCATCGGAGATACATAAGTATACAAATTTTCAAATCGATAGGACATTCAGAAGTGTGTTAAAATTGCACTAGAAGATCGGGTACATACAAGTTAATATGAAGCTTTTAATAAATGTTCAGTGTTTGTGCCAGTTCAGTTATTGCTACCCAGCCATTAAAAATACTCACGAGCCGCCGCTGCCTTTGGCAAACGCTAAGGGCCTAGATTTTAAGTCGCAGCGCGAGCGCAGGCGTAATAAAAACTTATGGCCGTTAGAAAATCGTTATATCTACAGGGTTGACCACTTAAAGTGATACACGCAGATATCACGGACAAAGCAAGTATGAAATATTCGGAGAGTTGTTATGGGCAGAGGGGGACACATTATTATAACAAGAAATCCGAGTTATAGCTCTTGCGATTAAACAACCGACTTTGACATTTCGTTGTTTCATGACATGATTGCCAAACATTACAACTGATTACAACACATTTCGCATGGTTTGACAGATACATAGATAGGTTATGGTTAAAAATATACGAAAACTATCAATACCAAAGCACATCAAAATGACAAACGCCAAGTGCGTTGACAACTTACCTTATCTATGCAAGTGACAACGCTCTAATTGAAGAAATCCTACGCGGGCATGTCCCTAGATTTGACGTTACTATGCATTTGCTGAATGTCAAGTTGTGTTTGGTTGTGCTGGTATGATTCTAACATTATCGCTGTCAAAAGTCGGCTGTTTCGTTGCGAGAGTTGTATTTGTTAATACGTCGCACGGAAAGCTTATATTTTTATATTATATTTTTAGATTATTAAAATCTAAGTATTTTTTGATCATGGCATAAAATACAATACCTATTAACAAAAAAATTAAAAAATAGGCCAGTTTACATATGTACATATATCTTAGATTTGATATTACTTTATATTTGTTACCGAACAGCATGACATGTAGCGCAAAATTTTGCGTAAAAATTGGATGAATTGAGTTTAGTTTAAACGCCGGGAATAAAAATATTCAAATTTCATACTAATTTTTGAGAAAACCTAAAGCATGAAATATTGGTATCAAATGTAAAGTTCTTGCTGGCCGCCTTCTTTGAATGAAGTCACAAAAAAGTATACATTCCCTTCAAAAAATATATAAGTTGGTCTTCGTGTGACGTAATGACCAGTAACACCATTTTAATGTTATAACAAACTGTGTTCGCCTCTGTTCATGACAACTTTGCTTACTCCGAAATTTAAGTATTTGTGTGTATCACTTTAAGTGGTGCTTCCTCTATACACAGACTATAGCGCCATAATAATTGAATGGAACAATCAAGTACATATGCAACCAACAAAACTAACGTATAATAAGATCGAACTATTTATTTATATATTATTCAAACACTATTATGACTATAAAAAATAACAGATGTGTAGGTTTAGAGGGGCCTGTAGCTTAAAGTGTCTGAGTATACCAAGCCCCAGAAAATAGGAAAAAGTTATCCGAATGATCGTCATCTAACAATTGGTGCGCCTTCTCTACCCCACTGAACTCTATTCAATCGTCTATGTCGAATATGTTATAAAAATGTAACAAAAAATCAAGAGTAACTAAGCTAAACCCATTTGACGATATTTAAGCTACACAAATAAGCAATATTATTTTTGACTATTAAGTAAGGAAATAGTGCCACCACAGTAATTTTATTTATATTTTATAAAAATATAATGCATCCACAGTAGATAAAAGAAGAAAAAAACACACATAGTTAACAACAGTTTCTTATTAATTTTGTAATTACGTTAAATTTGTTATTGTGCTTTAAGCCAATACCAATTACCCAAACAATAGTGTCATCAGTCCAGAATATTAATAAAAGCGTTTATGAGAGCTTACAATAATTCACAAAAAAAACCTCTTTAAAAAAGTAAAAAGTACCACTTAATTATTGCAGACAGACTGGAAGTAAAATATAAATATATAATATTTATTGTTAAAACATTCAACCAATCCATATGTATGTACTACCCATGTCCATTATTTGTATTACAATTTAGTAACCCCAAGTTTTAAGCCAACATCTTTCTAACCATATAATTCAAAATCCCACCATGCTGGTAGTAAAGCAAGTCAACTTCCGTATCGAACCGCAATATAACTTCAAAGTTTACATCTTCAGCAGTTACTTGGATATGCTGGCCTGGCTTTAGGTCAACTGGCAAATTTATGTCGTACAATTCTTTACCAGTAAGCCCTAGACTCTCGGCATTTTGATCTGGCAGAAACTGTAGGGGTACAATGCCCATACCTACCAAATTCGATCTGTGGATTCTCTCAAAAGATTCTGCTATAACTGCTCGGATACCCTAAAGAAAGAATAGCCGCTTTATATTTATGGATAACAAAAATGGATGGTATTGTATACCAATAAGAATGGTCCTTTTGCAGCCCAATCTCGACTGGATCCGGAACCATAATCCTTACCGCAGATAAGAATTAATGAAGTATTTTCTTTGCCATAACGTTCAGCAGCGTCATATACATCCATCTGCAATAAATATATAAATAAAACCACTTCTCACGTGTATTTTCCAAAAGCTAA
Organism: Osmoderma eremita; assembly: GCA_031763485.1. NCBI lineage: Eukaryota > Metazoa > Arthropoda > Insecta > Coleoptera > Scarabaeidae > Osmoderma > Osmoderma eremita. Next base: position 653,457 of record JARFOC010000097.1, read on the forward strand.
CCTCCTCATTGGTAGGAATATATATCGTTCTTGGTCCAGGCTTTTTTAAAAATTTATTAACTATCCTTATATTAGCGAAAGTACCCCTAGCCATAACCGCATCATTTCCGCGTCTGGACCCATATGAATTAAACTCCCTAGCTGTTAAATTTCTTTGAGCCAAATATCTCGCGGCGGGACTGCTACGACCAATAGATCCTGCAGGACTAATATGATCCGTAGTGACGGAATCGCCTAAGAAAAGCAGAACTCTAGCTTTCTTAATAGCCTTCGGTACCGGTAAATTCATAGTCATTCCATCGAAGAATGGCGGTTTCTTAATATAAGTGGAAGTCTCATCCCAAGGATATAATTTACCGGATGGCGCGTTCAGATTTTGCCAGCTTGGTGATCCTATTTCAATTTTGGCGTAAACCTCTTGGAACATTGATGGAATTACGTATTCTTGCTCAACTGTTTGAATTTCCGCCCTTGTAGGCCAGATTTCTCTCAAATAAATTGGGCTTCCGTCTCCTCTGTAACCCAGAGGATCTACTTCAAAGTCAATATCTACAGTGCCAGCGATTGCGTATGCAATAACTAGTAAAGGACTAGCCAGATAATTCGCCCTCGTGTTTGGATGAATTCTCCCTTCGAAATTACGATTGCCAGACAGTACCCCGCAACATACTAAATCGTTATGTTCTATGGCGTTTGCTATGTTTTCGTCGATGCTTCCACTGTTACCGATACATGTCATACATCCATAACCTACTACGTCGAAACCTAAGCGTTCTAAGGCTGGTATGACGCCTGATTCTCTTAGATAGTAAGTTACAACACCCGATCCCGGAGATAAACTAGTTTTAATATACGGAGGCACAGTTAAACCAGCGGCTACTGCATTTTTGGCTAACATTCCAGCTCCGAGCATAACACTGGGATTGCTAGTGTTGGTGCAAGATGTTATGGCCGCTATGATGACACTGCCGTGCCCTATGGTGTATTGAGTGCCATCATACATAAATTTCGCTTTGGTTCCTAACTTCTCCTGTGAAATACCAAAACCTTTGAAACCCACCTGTAAATAAAAAAAGGAATTGTTTTATTTTAGCAGATCGTGTGGAGGATCAATACGTTTTTTATACATAGATGAAAATTATACAATAGAATATGTTAATTCAGAAAAGGAAATAGTTGAAAGTGCTAGTACGAATTACTCCGGCCATAATTCAAGCGAATCTAATAAATAAAGAATATTTTGGAATAGCTTAATTAAAATCATGAAATTATGGTATTTCTTACTATTTTCTTAATAACCACTTCACTAAGCAATATTACTGTGAACATTTGAGGCATTATCTACTTTTTGCATATTCGAAATAGTATTTTTAGTTTAATTTACATTTACAATTTAGTACTGGCAATAATATAAAGAGGTACCGTGTATGTTTAGTATTTTAATAAGAGATGTTCAGGCTCTGGAATACCAAAGCCCTTGAGTGAACAACAAAAGGAATCGTTTTATTGGGGCTAAATCTTATTGTAGCAATTATGGGAGCTTTAATTCATTTATTCTATATATAAAAAGGTACACTTTCGGTATACAGCGAGTAACTTTAATATTCGGTTTCTACAACATGTACATGTATGTATCTATTTTATATTACACTAAACAAAAATTATGACAAAACTAGTAATTAGAGGGGTAACCATTTTGTTTTATCACTTGTTCTAAACGGTTTGGCATATTAAATATAATATTTTTAGTATAATCTGAACTAATCTTGTTCCATCTTTCTTGTAATTTCTCATTGAATTATCTAATTGAAGTAATACTTGCACAACACATTTGTCGATGTAATTGTTCCTATAAACTTTCTATTGGATTTAAATCCGGCGGCTAGGGTGGAGATTATATAACCCGTGGACAATTATTCACGCCAAGTATGCTTTATGTTTCGGATCATTATCTTCATAAAATTTAAACGTGGGTAATACTCCTAATTTCTTTGCGCTTTGTCTTAAACGTTGCCTCAAGATATGTAAATACTTTTCTTGATTGAGGTTACCTTCTATAAAGACTAGATCTCCAGCAGCCGATATGCACCCTTACACCATCACATGGCCGCCGCCGTTTGAGTGTAGGTTTTAAATTCTTGTAATTAAGTTCCTCATTTTTTTCCCTCCATTCGTCGTCCATTAGGTCCAAAAACATTAAACCTGCTTTCATCTGCAAATATAACGTCATTCCACCAACATGGGTCCTTTCTTTCTGTTACGCTCATTAATAAATTGCCTTTTCCTCGATACACGTCCATTACAGTCTTGCCTTTTAAGGGTTCGACGAATTGTTTGTGCGTATACTTTCTTTCCACATTCTTTTAAAAACTCGGTGCAACTTTAGAAGAACTTCTATGGGGATCCTGTTTGACTTTTCTTACTATCAAACGCCCTTCTGCTTCTGTTAACTTTTCTGGTTGTCCTTTCTGTTCCTTGGATTTAATTCTTGTCTCATTTTTATAACGTCGTGATATCTCCTATTGTACTTTAGCTTATATATTTAATATTTCAGCAATTTCTTTATAATTTGACCCTCTTTATAATGATGTATTGCTAATTTTCTCAGTTCTACTGTTGTGTTTTTTCCTTTGCGTGGCATTATTTTTTAAAATTCAATAAACCGAATAACTTAACTCTCAATACCTTAAGATAAGTAATGCACTGCAAATACTGACTGAAATATACCACAAGACGTAAAAGAGTGTTCTTTATCAGAACGCCTTTATCGGCGATTTCCGTGTTTTTTTTTTATTTTGAGCAAAACAACGTTACATTTATTTATTGTGGAGTACTATGGTTATCCTTTGAAATAAATAGTTTTTAAAAATAAATATAGGAATTACAAGATACATTGCAGAAACCGAATATTAAAGTTACTCACTGTAAATCCTAGGATCTTCTGTTAACTATAAGATTACTGAATAGAATATTGAAATTCAGAAAATTAACTTGTTGGGAATGCAGGTTGACCAAAAATTGGGTAAGCAATGAAAGAAACCCAATAAATAATATTCTAGAATATCTCCATAAAATTGCCGTAATTCTGGTATTTAATATTTTTTTAATAACAATACGACCAGCATTTTAATTAATTGATTTAAGTATTCATAAATTAATAAAGTGGTCCTAGATAAATTCTAACTTAGATAGATTTCCAATAACATATTACTCCTGGGTAATAGACCAGTATTAAAAGTTGGGACAATAGTTTTATTACAGGCAGCTTAATCTTTATCTTTATAGTAAATAAACATTGTTATGATTGTATGATTTGTTATTCACCGTTTTGATATCGATATGAATTTACACATACTTTATTTTATTTGTTGTATGGCTATTGTTTATTACAGAATCCTGCAGTAATTAATGCAGATGTAATAATATATACTAACATTATGAAATTAAAATTGTAAAAGTAACTTAAACATCCAGTTTTTATTATATTTCCAATAAGTATAATACCATTATTATTTAAATGGCAATTGTAATAAGTAATAGTTAATCATCATAATTTGATATTAGGTTTTGAGATGAATTTTTACATAGTCACATTTTCCAAGAATGTATTTCTCAATAACACAAAGAGGACACTTTGCCTTGATCATTATAAAACCTATCAGTTTATATAGTATTATAATAGGGTATTAGGAAAATGTAATCCTTGTAAAAGTAAATACAAATAGTAAGTATATTTTTCTATGATTTGTAATTCCTAGTTTCCCTATCGTTATAAATACATTTAGTTCTCTTAATTTTATTTGTTCTATTTATTACAAAATCATATCTTAATTAAAAGGAATCTAATATACAATGTGATTTTAAACGTCTGAGGACAGGTTAAAGTTCCCGCCACAGTTTTTAGAGTATTTTTCATTCTTAACGTTATAATACAGGCTAAAACATGACTAAATATTGTTTATTCTTGTTATCATCTTATTTTTATTCTTATTGATATCGCATTTACAGTAATCCTTCAACATTCGGGAGGGTTATGTTCCATGATGATATAAAACACATCTAATTTGTTATAAGTTTCAATAATCATATGTTTTTTTCAATGACAACGTTTTGAAAATTATATTTTAATTTACATAGGTGATTAGAATTAATTAATTTGTGCTCGTTGAGGACAAAAAAATAACAACTTCTCTGAGACTCTCTGAGCTCGATGTTATTTTAAAATAATAGTGCCTGGCTATTAGTATATATTCAATAAAATCATGTTCTTCAACACAATATTTAATGTCGTAGAGTGTACTTTTTTTTCGCGAATAATAAAATATACGCATAGGTCACGTATGTGGAGTTCTTCCGCATTTTAATTATCGCGAACAATCAAAACTCGCGTATGTCATATCCGCGAATGTTGAATGAGGGATTACTGTATTTTAAAACTAGTTCTTTTCCGAATTACTATAATAATTCAGCTCGTTAGTTAGTATATTTCAATAAAAAGTTGTTCACGGCCGAACAAGATACTTTTATTTTAAAAGCGGATATAGTCATATTCACTTCAGTCGGGGTATGGAGCAACTTAATGCACAGATGACATTGCAACTTATGAAGTATTTGTACAACATCAAGATAGCATTGTGGATCGTTTTAAAAGTAAACACTGCATTTGTAAGGGTAAACCTAATGAATGACCATCAGTTTTGACAGAAGATGTTATTGATTGTGTTCGACAACATAACGAGACAAGCCCTCAGAAATCAACACGAAAGTTAGCTGCAAAAACTCTTATATACACGTTTTCTTAGATCCACGTATTCAACACTTTTTCCCCCATTTGTCAGGCTGTATAAATAGTTAAAACTACAGAACATGGCCAATGGAAAATCCACATAATTTTCTTTATAGACTTTTATATATTTTTATTACACTGAATACATTAGTATTATTTATTTCGCTCATTTATGCGTCATTACAGTGGTTAAAATTAAACAACTGTACAAAAATTAAAAACTCTAAATTAATATATATTTATTCGCCATTGGTGGAATATGAGATAGATGCTCAATTCACCTATTACCAACGTAGTAAAAATTTAATGTTGCGGGGAATTGAACCTGTTCTGGGTCAGTTAAAAACACGTTGTATGTCAACATTATGAAATAAAAATTTTAAATACATATGCTGTACAACAAAAGAGGCACAAACATCTAGTAGCTTATTCTTCTGCTAATTATTATATAGGACTAGCATATCATCCGAGAATCATACCAGGGATGTCCGGTTACTAAGGTACATTTGTGAATTACAGACAGACTACTTTATATTGGTCCTCACTTTTTTTAACGATATGAATAAATTAAGAGGGAGAACAGAATAAAGCAATTGTTTTTCGTAAAACAAACGCTTCCACATTTCCATCTGCGTTACAAACAAAGCTGTTTCGTATTTGCTTAAAAATAATTTTAGGGTAAACATTTTAAATATCAGATGTTTAGATGTTTGACGAAGACTCTAGAGTAACTAAAACAAGCAACACATTAATAGTGTTTGCTAATATTCGCCAGAATAACCATACAGGTCAATTATAAATTTCCACTTATCCGACCACCTGTAATAAATTATCGAATATACGAGGGATGTCCGGTTACTACGGCACACTTACAGACAGACTACTTTATTTATGGAAATCAAACATACACTAAAAGCGTGAACTGTTAGCTACTTTTCAACATAATCGCCGCCAATGTTAAGGCACTTATCCCAGCGAGACACAAGCTTCTGTAAACCCTCTTCGTAAAAGGTGCGATCCAAATTTGTAAAATACTACCGTACTTCCTCTTGAACTTCGTCGATGTCTTCAAACCTTTTACCCGACAAATGAGCTTTCACTGGCTCAAACAAATGAAAATCAGAAGGAGCCAGGTGTGGACTATGGGGCGGATGGACAATAACTGTTTTTTTTCTTCGCACACCTTCGGGATCATCGTTCAGGGCTGTGTGTCCACTTTTGAACTGTTTACGCCAAACACTAACTTGTTTTCGACTCATAACGGCTTCTCCGTAAGTGTTCAGTATTTTTTATAATAAATTTCGGTAGGTGTTTCATTATTTGCATGCAAAAAGCGAATGACCGCTCGCACTTCAAACTTGGAGTTTATTTCGATCGGAACTGACATTGTGCGGCTGTCACTGCACACGTTGTACTGAACCTAAGGCAGTACATATGCACATCTAAAATGCCTGCAGGTTTCAACCTGATCGGAGGGACGTAGGCAGTGTGTCGCGCAAACGTACCTTAGTAACCGGACATCCCTTGTAGATCATAAAAATCCTGCTATCCACATTTGCAAGAATGTATTTCGTAATAAGAGAAAAGGCACATTCTCTGAGATAATGCACGGTGATTATAAACCCATAAGTAATAACCCAAACACTAATAGTGTTAGTATAGGCAATTAGCAAGGTTTAATCCCTCCTAGTATAAAAATAAATATAAATACGGTATAATTAATAATGTTTGGAATGTTAGGTCTCATTTAATTCCTGGTATTTTATTTCACATATTACCCTATTGTATACTGTAAAATTGTAAATTAATTAATGCAAATATGGTAAGGAAAGTATAACATTATGAATTTAAATTTGCAAAAAAATGTATGTTGGAGTTCAAGAGCTAAGATATAAAACACAATGCCTTTTCTAACAATGCTCATTGGATAAATTTGTGTCATAACAATAAGATAAAAATAATAATCTCAAATCGTTATCTGATCATCCAAGTAATAATATATTTTTTTAAATCAATGGTTTTTAATTTCTATTACTACATTGTTTGAAAATGTAAAACAATAAAGTGGTAGAGCAATTTAAAAAAAATTCCTTAGTTGCTTTTTTATACAGTGCGGACGTAAATTGTGTCCCATCCTTCGTAACTTTTGAAAGGGGTGAGATAGAGAAACGAAACAAAGACGAGGTGAAATTACAGGCAAATTATGATATTTTGGTTATAGCCAGATGCACTGGAGTCAAGAGCCGCAAGAGTGAGCCGAGAAAATTTTTCTGAACTTGGATAGGAAACGTTACCACACCCACCATATTCGCCTGACATTTCGCCAAGTGATTACCACTTTTTTTATCTCTTGACAACTCAAAACTCGAGTTGATGCAATAAATGTAGTCCGTCAATTTTTTGATTCAAAATCCAGAGTTCTACAATACCAGCATAGTAAAATTGGTGTCACGTTGGCAAAAGGTCATTGAGTCATTAATGGTAATTACTTCGATGAATAATAATGTATTATTGTTTCTTAATAAATATTTATATTTTACCATCAAAAACCGCACGAACTTATTTGGTTACCTGATACATACATATACAATGAATCTATACAAAATAATGAAACCTCTTTTAGGTATGCAACTCAGTAAGCGGCATGGTAATACTCAAAAATAAAATTCGTGTACTTACTTTCATGTATATGACAGAAAAAATTTGATAGGTTTAGCGTTCTAGACAGAAATATTAGGGATTAATAATTTACGTCATGTTATATTAGAGGTCACGTGCGTTTCGTTACTTTGTAGATTCATTGTATCAAATATTACAAAAATTCCAGTTTTGCTGGAGTAACATGCTTTGACAATTTTGGCGAGGAGAAAACCGGATACTAAAATTTTAAAAAAAATGGATGAAATTCAGCAGTATGGATGCCTAGGCAAATCCAATCACAACCGAAATGTGGTTGGTGGAGATGATGTATTAACATTAGCTTATATGGCGGCTAATATTTTGACTCGCGAAATGCAAGCACAAGTTAACTTAAAATTAATCAAAGATAAAAGAGATCTACATAACTAGATTAGAGTCTACTTAACAACAAATGCCTATTATTCTACAAATGAATATCTAAGCTTCAATTATCCATAGGCTTGTATAGTCCATAGTTTACTACAAATCATTATTTTCATTTTTTTTTGTGTTTGTGTCTAACTTCATTGATACTTATTGTTAGTATAATAATTGCGTTCTGTGCGTTAGCAATGTTAATGACCAGTCTTATAACTATTGTGCAGGTCCAAAAGGCAATAAATTATTATTATTATTAACATATCTACACATAAAATCATGAATGTTTGTAGTTACGTCATTAACCGATCGGTTAAAGTGAAGACAATCGTAATATCTAAAAACCGAAAGCAAACGTATACGCAACCGAGATAAAAGTATATAACATATGTCTTAGCTAGTTAAGAAACGTCATAAACAATCTGACGTAACTACAAACATTCCCGATTTTGTCTTAAGTATAACACATTAAAAAAAAACTGCGTACGTATTGCAATAACGAATTTGGCATCTTCAGCAGTATTTTTAAGTTTTTGCCAAATGTGTAGTAATGTGCAGTTTCAAAAAAGGATCTACTCCATTTATTTGTTAGGTTATTTAACAATTGTGTCAAATATATTTTATAAGAAAATGAATGAATTTGTACAATACTTTTTTCAACTTACCGTACCTTCAAACATTTAAAATAAGTTAAAACTTACACACTAGTTTAGGTTAAAATTAAAAATGTTACATTGGATAACTTTTTTATCACTAAAAATCTTATTTGGAAATCTATTATAATCTATCTATTATATATTAGTATATTAGTAAAATTTCGTTTGGTGTAATAAAATATCATTCATAATCATATCAATCCTTACATACTACAATTATTTGTAGTTTGGTTATTAAGCTGTGTAATAGTAAAACATTGGAGGTGTTTAGTCGCAAAGTGAAAGGTTAAATTTGTTTTTCATGCAATAATAAAAAACAATTATGTACGAAATTAAAACAATTTTAAAGAATAACAAATCTAGGTAATGTAATATTATATTCATTTTTTTCAAGTAATTTCGTTAAAGACCATGGGGATGTCAACGCTTATACAAGATTATTCCATTACTCATTTACTATACAATATATTTACATATTTTCTAAAACTACGTAAACAGAAATGGTAGAATAATATCACTATAACGAGTAACATTATATTCGCATTACATTGAATAAAGTTCCAGGTAAATGTTTGTTAATTATTGAATTTCTTGAAAGCTTAATTAAACCCACACTACCATATTTGATAACAAAAGAGATTACCCCTGGGGACTTGTATAAAAGCAGCACCCTTTCCTTCATTTGGCAAGCAAGATGTGAAGCTACAAGTACAACAATGTGCAGCAGAATACAATTGTAAGTAGTTAATTTTTTTCCTGTCTGGTGATACTCTTCTTTGGTGAGTTAGCTATATGAATGTTTTAAAGTCATAAAGCTATCTTCATCAAGGCAGAGTGTGCCGGATTACACATCGAAGCATTTTCAATTTATTATGTGTGTGACACGATAAAATTGCATCTGGTAAGGAACTATTGGTGTGATGTGTTCTGTTTAAATCATATCACAGCCGTAGTTGCCTACTTGTTGCCGTTTTGCAGACGACACATCGAGAAAATATATCGCTATTGCTTTGGGACGAACTAACTCAGGTGATGGGAGATTTTTAATACATCACTGGGTTTTGTTTGTCCCATGACGTTAGCTCTTTTTCAACAATATAACCGGCAGAGTGATACGTGGAAGTTAAATTATATATATATATATATTTTTGGACTATATTTAGCAAGGTTCGATGGCTTTCATTGCGGTAATGCCAAAATTACTATCATCACCGGTTGAAATTCATCCCATGTTGCTGAAGTGTGCACCAGTAAATATTAAATCTCATAACTAATTTAATATAGTTCATATGTTTCTGTGGTTAAGTTTATGTAATTGAATCAACAAATAAAATATAAATAAAAACAATAATTCAGTCATCTAGAATTGTGAATTTGATATATCTGAGGATCATTTTAATACGTGCATAATAAAATGTAAGAATTATATCTCGGACTGTAAAAATAAAGAGTAAGGAACCACAATAATTTACACAATTAATTGTGGTTCAAAATAATTACAAATATTTGCATAACATATTTATTGTATTGTTATCTATTATCTGACTAAACTTCCTTTCCTTTAAGTTGTTTGTCCCCTACGATAGCAAGAAACAAGTAAACAATTTTAGTTTGATTGCATATTTTCCAGCTTGAATATATGAATTTCAGAGCCAAAGTTTATTTGATTTTTTTACTTTTCTATTTTATTTAATCTTGATGTCTCTCCGTCGTCTTTTTGACACCTTTGTAACATTGTTATTTATTTCACTGCATTAATATCATAAATGTATTTTTTTATCTCTTTAAAAAAATAAGCAAGAAATAACTCAACTTAGTAGAATTATAATTCACTATTCACATATTCGTTATGGCAGTTCTGACAATTTTTAAATTTTTATACTATCCACACAGCACCACTTAATCCATAATATATACAAGGTATGTCCAGAAATAATAATACGGAGAGCGTAACACTTTCCAAGAACCACGTGACCCGTCAATTTAGTAATTTTTTGTTTTAAAATTGGTTTAGCTAGTTTGCAGTATGTATGCAGTTTACATCTCATCTATCTTTACATTCTATTAATACTTCCCGCATTTCTTTTTTCGTCATGTAATAACTGTTTCTTTTGCACCAATTTTCAATTAAAATTGTTTCTAGATAAGTTCTTAAATACATGCCATGCAATTTACATGTGAACAAGATGCTTTTATTTTAATGTTGTTTTTACATATTTTTGCAATACAATTTCTATAACTTAATTAAAAATTGTCAACTTGGTATGAAGAAAATAGTGCTACACCACCGTTTTCTTTCTGAACTTCAAATCCAAGTAGGTTAGGTATAGGATACGGTGGCTTAAAATAAATGTAAGTTAAAAAATACCCCTTACCACCTTGTTGAGTAAAGATATTTTATATGTATCCAAAAAAAAATTTTAAACAAAATTTAAATACATCCAATTAATGTATGTCCGATATTCATTTAGTTGTAATAAAATTTTTGGTGTTATATGGCGCCCAAGCCACCAGCATGCATCATCTCAAACCATTTGGTCAATTTATTGAATTGAATTGCATCGAAAAGACGATTCATTCTTGGTGTACAGTGTAAAGGGGCATTTTCTTGTACAAAGTGAAGGATGAACATGTAATTGCTGATTGCAAAGTGATAATATTTACTTTCATTAATATTTTTTTGATGTATTCTCGATACGTCTGTACTGCCGTGTGTCAAATTGACAAAGGTACAAACCCGACAACGATACCAAATCAAAAAATCTCAGATTCCTTCTATTTCCTTGGTCCAAATCGACTTTCTTTTTCCAGGATGCTCCTTTCAATTTTCTACTGATAATACTAAATTTATGCATATTGATTTCTTTCGGCGGATTTTACTCCTTTTCCAAAAATATCAACAAACGCTTTTCTTCTCAAACAAAAACAACTATATTTTTATTTCGGCAACCTCTATACTATAACTCCGGCACGACGCTTCTGTTATTGGCCTACAAATAATCAGTGTTCGGGAAAAATATTGCACTCGACACATGAACCATTTTTCCCGAATAACGATTCATAGGCGAATAACGCGAGTGCAAAACCAGGGTAAGGAACATACACAATAAAAATCATTAAGATATTGCAAACATATTTGCATATCTGTAAAAAAAATCTTAGAAACATATTCATAAGATATATGGAGTGGATATTGCATATACCGTGTGAGCGACACTTCCGAAAATTACGTGACGCTAATTTACTAATTTTTCATTTTATGATTTCGTTACTTTGAAGTATGTGTTGGCTATAATAATTTCGTTAGCATGCTATACCAGTTTATATGTCATCTATCTTTATTGTTTATTAATATTTCGGTATTTTTTTGTTGTATAATAACCGTTCATGGTAATCCTGCATTTTAGGGACCTGAATCGGGCGCATGGTACTCACAAGCCACACCCCTTTCTACGGAGTCATATCAAAAAAACGGACCAAAATACATGCCATAGAATTGATGTAGATATACCGGTAGTATCTGATAATTGAATAAAAAAGTAATTTATTCATATCTCGACTTGTAAAGATTATTATTATTAACTACCTATAAAAAAAAAGGGTAAAACCTTTAAAATGCATGTATGCAGTATTAATACATAGATGGCGCAACCTGTATTAAAACTACACTTATTATATATTATATTTAATTTTGAAGTTTTTGTGTGGTCATTTTCAACAATACAAATAATAAGGGGGGTAGTTTGCGCGTACCTGATGATATTCGACGATTCAGGGGTCTAAAATGCAGGATTACTCCGTTCTTTTTACACTTTACAATTAAAATTGTTTATTTGTCGGTGAGATGTTAAATATATTGCAATAATGCGGAATCTTAACCATAAAATTTTAGGCAAGGTTATTGATTGTTACAGCATGTCATCCATTTACAAGAGAATAAGATATTTTTATTTTATCGGCATACTTCCGTAATGGAACAAGAAACCCAGGTAATTCGTGGTATTCTGTGTAATCCTGCGTTGAATAATTTATAGAATAGTTTCCACATGAATAAGTTGATTATAAAAGATTCGTCATGCATAAGTTTGTGTTGGTGAAACGATTTGAAAGGCAGGATTGTATTTGCAAAGGTGAATCATCAAGGAGGCTAACAGTTCTAAATGATTGTTGATGATAACCAAAACTGCATGAAAGAAAGCCCTAGTAAATCGGTCAGAATGTTATCTGCTCAAACAGATATGATTTAGTGTATTACGTAGTAAATGTTTGAATGGCTTGGTATTTCCACCATTCAATGCATTAATTACAGTGTGGAAATTAAGCAACGGATAAATTCAGTAATTCCCTTGATATTAATTTTTTGGGGAAAAAATCTCGAGGGGTGATTTTAACTTCAGCAAATATTTTCAGCCTATTTTCAGTTTTTTATGTCACTATACCTCTTCGAGTTTTTTCTTTTCAAAAAATTAACAGAATTACTGGATTTATGCGTTACTTAATTTCCACACTGTATATTAATTGTAAAATAAATCTCTTTAGGGAGGGGAATTTTATGAAGATGGACTAATTAGTAGTAGATTAGTAGATTTAACACCGTTAGACTTTTATTTGGTTACTTGAAAAGCAGAATTTAAAAGAATCGTTTATACACTCTTGATGAGTTACAAGCATTCAAAGAGAGATTGGGAACATAGCACAAGAGAGTTTAATAAAGGTCTAAGAATAATATGAAAAGAAAAGTGCAACCTTGCATTGTAAATTAAGACACGCATCTTGTATGCATGTTGCGAAACAATTAAGGTTTTTAAAAATAAATAAATAAAATTTCAAGTTGATTTGATTTTTTTTGTGTTGCGTAAATACCATTTATAGATTATACATTATTTTTGTTTTTACTTATATTTGCAATAAATTTAATCTACTTCATAAATTGTCACCTTACTATAAAGAAACTACTGCTACACCACTGGATTCTTTTTGTAATTCAGAACTTCAGAGCCAATGTCACCAACTGATATAATTTAAGTTGGCGACATTTTCAGTCACGTGGTTCTCGAGATTTGTTGCTCTCTCTGTATATTTGCAAATAATATCTGTAAAATATCATACAAACATATCCATAAGCTGTCTGGAATATCTGTTTAGGCGGACATTTGGAGGTATATAATCATCAACATCTATACTGTATAGGATACATTATGACATCTACTAGGTATTATCGTTATCTATAATTGACATCTAGATGTTCAATAGACATCATGTGCTCTATGAGTCGGAATTAAACTTAAATACCTTGTTTGTAAGACAATTGGCAAAATCCCTCTTCATATCAGTCACAGATACTCTGTCGTTAGGCCTCTTCGGCCCACTAACTGAAGAAACAACAGTAGTCAAATCCAATCCAATTGATTCGCTAAAAACTGGATCCTGATCTCCCGCTGCATAATCCCTTAGTTGACTAGTTGCTTTCAGGTAAGCTTCAATCATCCTCACTTGTTCCTCTGGACGATCTAAAAGCAAACAAGTTTTTTATATGAATTAAAAGCACATAAGTTTCATATCATTTACTTTGAAAACCAAAAATATTTTACACTTACTTGTTTGTCTTAAATACGATAATGATGTATTATCGACGGGGAAGAAACCAACGGTTGCCCCATATTCCGGACACATATTGGCAATAGTAGCTCGGTCAGCGATGGACAGGGCTGTTACTCCTGGGCCATAAAACTCTACAAATTTTCCAACTACTCCCAATTGTCTTAAGTGCTGCAATATTGATTGTAAAAAATTGAAATAATAACTAGACTTAGATATGTTTCATACTTTAGTTATAGTAAGTACAAGATCTGTGGAGGTTACATAAGGGTTTAAAGTTCCGTAGAGCCTGTATCCAACTACTTGTGGTAGTAACATACTTATGGCTTGACCTAACATTACAGCTTCTGCTTCGATGCCTCCAACTCCCCATCCTAACACTCCCAGACCATTAATCATAGTTGTGTGTGAATCGGTACCTACCTAAAATAGATAATAACAATAGATTTTGTCTATTTAAAAAGATGTTTAAGTTTTAATTTTGTTATTGAATACTTACAACCGTATCTGGATATAGGACATCACCTTCTTTCCCATTAAATACTACTCTGGCAAGGTATTCTAAATTTACTTGATGGACGATGCCACTACCAGGTGGTACAATTAACATATTATTGAAGGCTTTAGCTCCCCACTGGAAATAAATTATTAGATGTATACACATCTTCACAAAATTGACAAACTTATACCTTCAAAAACATAAATCGTTCCTTATTTCTTTCAAATTCTAATTCCTGATTCTTTTGTAATGCATCAGGTCTAAAATAAATGTGTTAAGTTATAGGTTACACAAAGTAAAATGGTGTAAAAGTAAGCTGGTGTTTGTTTCACATTTTGAAATTAGAAGTTAGAAAACTTACGATCTAGTAAAATCAACTTGAATTGAATGATCGATGACTAAGTCGGCAGGACAAACAGGATTGATCTTTTCAGGGTCTCCATCCAACTCTTTGACTGCATCTCGCATAGCAGCAAAGTCGACAACTGCTGGTACTCCAGTAAAATCCTAAAGGAGGTTTGATTGGTTGCTAAATCAACTATTTGAGTCACATTTAAATGGTTTTAATCTTTTTTTTTAGTAAATGTAAGTTTTTTTTTTAGTAAATGAGACATAGTATTGTAGGGGAAACGTGTAAACATGTGTGTTCATAAATAAGAGGATAGATATAGCCCAGATATAGCAGTGCCAAAAAAATTTATTATATCTGTCAAACCATATGCGTAGTAACCGTGTCATGAAAAGACGAAGTTTCAAAAGTCGGTTGTTTAATTGCAAGAGCTTGAAATGTTGCGGTATTACTTTAATATGTGATAAATGTGATTCGCGGACGAAAACTCAGAATACTTCACCCTTTTCTCTGCGGAACATGCATAATTAATGTAACAATGTAGCATTCAAAATAGATATAGTGTGATTTGAAATGTCTAAGGACAGTTTAAATTTACGGCCGCACCTTTTAGTGTATTTTTCATTTTTAGCATTACCGTACTGACTAAATATTGCTTACTCCAGCTATCATATGCCACCCATTAGCCTTAATCTTTTGCATTTTCTCTTGGAGTTCTTATTTGTATGTTTATTAGTGTAACTTTTATTTTAGAAGCAGCGCTTTCAAGAATTATCGTCACCTCAAATAATTGAGCTTGTTAGTACATATTTATTCTGATAGATCATCCTGCTGAGACTGCCACTAATGCAATATGAGAGAGGATGCACAATTTACATTGATCAACATAGTCAAAATTTGATTTGGCGGTAAATTTAAACTATCCTCAGACGCTTAAAATCTCACAGTATATAAATAATGTAAAATACATATATGAATATAACATGGATAATTAATTTAAATATGTATTCATCTTTTCATACGTATTTGTTTAATTGATGGAAAAATGAAATTAAAAATTGTATTTTCTTATGTCACATTAAACATCATTAATTGTAATTAAAAGCAACTCTACCATTGCTCAAATATTACATAATACTACACAAGTACATGTACTCATTTTATTATCAAATTAATTGAACGTAAAGATAAATATTTGACTTAATACAACATTCAGAGTTAACAGTGATTCATTGAAATCTGATTAGTATACTATAGAAATTATCAATGGTATGCGATAATGAACTAACAATTATGTCCAATAGTTTAACATAAAAGATAATAAATATAAAAATAAGACATAGAATTTGTACTTATATCTATGTATAATTATTGTTTCATCATATACATATATGTATTTAGAAATTTGAAGCTTTTGTTTATATTAGAATTATACAATAAATTGGACTTTCTACCAAGTATTCCGATGGATATACATGACGACCTCTTGGTGGACATACGATAACCTTATTTCAACATTATGCAAATTTGTCATTATCATATAATGTGCCTAATATTTCTTTTGGTGTAACATTATTTAACACTATATCTGTTTTATGCTCTACGTACCTGTAATATAACTCTGGCTGGTTTAAAGGCAACCTCAACACCATTCTCGTCTAGTTGATTTTCTTCCCAATTTAAAATATTCTCAACATCTTTTTTGGTTACTTGAAAATTATCACAGTTTCTGACAGCCGATTCCAGTAAGACTCTTATTGAATATGGTAATTTATCTGTAATTCGATAATGATTCTATATTCCGAAAAGTATTTGTAAAAAATATACTAACTGAATTTCTCACTTAATGAAGGTAAATCATAATATTTATATTTTTTCCCGTTAACTTCTAATGTGTTTAACAGGTTGCTAAAAGGATTCTCACCTACGATTATATTAAAAACTATTAGCTATAATAATTAACACTAATTATTATTATGTAAAACATGAAAATGTAATGTTAAAAAAATTTAATTCACTACGCAGCGCTATTATTCGTTAAACACTTACCAGCCATCGTTAACTAATAAACAGTCACGTAGTACAGCGTACAGCGTGGTAAAGCGTACAGCTCCTACTTATTTCATGCAGCAGCTTTTGATTTGCTGATTTTTTTACCCTAGTGTACAATGGCTTATTTTTTCTTTTGGCCTAACAATGTAAGCGTCTAATTCGAATTTATCAAGAATTGCATATCATACCACGTTTATTTTAAGTCAAAATTGTAATATTTGTCCTTGAGATAAGGATATAAATTTACATATTGGTGTCTGTACAGCCGCAGACTACATAAATGGGCCAGGTATATGGAATTGCTTAGCAGTTTTTGTCAAATTTATATCCTATTGCTATTTCTTGTAATAGGTATTCTTCATAACCCATGCATTTGCTTTCAAGATAAGTAAATCACGCGAATTTTAAACTTACTTCTAAATATTTATTATTGGGATGTAAGCACGAAAACACGTAGTATTCATATAACTATCTAGTAAAAAAGTTATCACAGATAACAATACCAAATAAATAAATTCCCTTGTGCGATGTTCAAAGTAACCATATTTTTTCCAATTAACCCGAATTATAATATATCTATTTTTTATTGTTAATTATCTGAAACTCGATGTAATTTGGGTTGCCTAACATAATAACTAAAACATTACCCAGAAGCCCAATCGACCTTTCTCACAAAAATAAAACAAGGACACGTTATCGTATTTACTAAGAGATAGAAAAAGATGCTACAGTCGCCAGTGTGGGGTGTGTCTTTGTCTGTGGAACAACGCCTCTATCTAACACCGGTTCATGGTATTTAGGGAATTTTATCTACTGCGGTTGTCATCTGTGTTTGTTCAAATAGTTTGCGTAGGATTGACAACTGTTTTACCTGATCCTCACAGGCTGCGCGCCATCTGCGCGCGCAAATTGAGAAACAAAATAAATAACCTATTAATTTTAGCCATTCTGTTATTGACATGTGTTTGGATCTTTCTTTATATCGTGTTTATTTCCTATTTCAATAATTTAATTATTATTAAAACAAAGAAAATTGTCTACATATCGTTCTCACATTTTGCCGTTGGCCAGACTGTGCAGGTTTCCAAAAAAAATTTACGTCACACGAGAGAACAAAAATGATTGTCAAGTCTTCCATTGCCTCACGTGTTATATATATATATTTGTTTGTCTTTTTCTTATTCATTTACTGTAACTTCAGACATGACAATTATTTTTGCTCTCTCGGTATTTAGATTCAATGATTCGATCGTAGAAAATCCTAGAAAAATATACAATATAGATCCAACTTATGTTAACGTTCACCATGTTTATAATGGGTAAAGTTGCACATTCTAACGATTCTACTAATTGTATAAGCACTTTGGACTGGCTGTATATGTCCTTTAAATTGCTTTAACTGCGCGCCTATTAAACTTCATTTAAGTTCATACGATTCATACATAGTAATATGAATCGTATGAACTTTGGTATTATTTTCCTGGAAAAACATAATAATATTGTGAATGAAATTGGCAGGCCCGAGGCAACTAAAAGTTTATTTATGATTTTATGCCGTAAATTGTTTGTGTTATGATTAAGCTTATAAGATAAGCTTCTCAGCCCTACGATAAGATAGAGAATATTTATAACAGACAGTTAAAGGACATATTGGACGTTGTGCATGCTCTTTTGTTTCATGAGTAAGTGACGTATTACGATGTCATGAATAGTATAGTTCGTAAAAGTAAGAAATATTGCGTTAACAGTGGCTGGGTCAATAAATTGCGATCTTGAAATTAGTTTTCCCAGTGCATTGTAAACATTCTAACATTTAATTTCAACCTAAATCTAAATAAAAAGGTATGTAATTAGTTAATTAGTAATATTCATTTTTCTTCTTATTTATAGAAATTGTCAATTAAGAAGATAAATAATGTAATAAAATGATAATTAAAAGAAATGAATATTTTCTTCATTTGTAAGATTGAAATTGGCCGTATAGTATCTGACATTTTTATATTCTTGTTTCAGTGCAAGTTCAGTTGCAAACTTCTTGGAATCTTTAATTCTTTCTACATTTATTTTCATTGTTATAAATCTTTTCACATTATTGAATATTGAAATAATATCAATTTTCTCTTACTCAGGCTTTTCTGCTACCTATCCTTTATGATTTTCGGTTTAAGGGTTTCCCAAGCAGCAAAATTCAAATTTGCCGCAATTATTTTTAGTAACTTCAACATTAAAGCATGAAATTACCGACAATTTTGTATTACATCAATGGGTGTCTTAATATCTTTAAGTTGAAGTTACTAAAAATAATTGCGGCAAATTGGAATTTTGCTGCTTGGGTTGTTTCAGGCTGCTATAAAATGTTTTTTTTGTTTTCTTCTGTAAGTGGCTGTGGACTTATTTCTTGTATGCAAGTATGTTTATAACAAGTAAGAATTGTAGTTAAACAAAAATATTGGTTAACAAAACTTAAATACACTTCTTGCCGCATAAATTCAGACTGATTTTATGTCTAACGACAGATTAAATTTCCCGCCACATTAAATCTCCACTTGAAATCTCTTAATGCGCCAGTGGCGTCTCAAGCAGGAATGTATCAGAATAATTATGTATTCGTTTTTAAAGATTGCTAATTTACGCATAACTGTTTAATTTATACACTGTAATGACAGATAAATGAACAAAATAAATAATACTGATGTTTTACATGTAATAAAAAGTTATAACTGTCAAACATAGGGAAAATACCCACACAATTGAAACAAATACATAGGATAAATAATAAATTCAGTATTAACAGAATTCGATTATATTCACTTTTTAAATGCAGTGTTTATTTTCGAAACGACGCACAACTCTGTAGTTACATTTTAGTCAGTACTGTAATGCTGATAATGAAAAATACACTAAATACTGTGGCCACAAATTTAACCAGATAATTAAAATCACTGTATAAATAAATTTCAGTTAACTGAATACGTATTTCGGTAACGAAGTTGCCTCTTCCGCAGTTTTTAAGTTTTGTTAAGTGTGAGTGACACAGTTCCTGAGACAAATCTACAAAAATATTAGTAGTAACACTCGGATTACTATTGTAGATTGTGGCTATAAAATATGAAAAAACACAAAGACAAAAATGACACCGTAAGAATCACAGCTGTTGGTGATGGAGGTGTGGGAAAAACATTTATGTTAGTCCGCTATGCTACCCAGGAAATACCTTTGGGTTATGAGCCCACCGTGTTCGATAATTATTATTGCAGGATAATGTATGGCGGTCACGATTATGACGCTTTACTTATCGATACCGCTGGACAAGAGGGTTTCGAGAAATTGAGAAGCCTTTCATACCCACAAGTTAGTTTACGAATTACTTCAGTGTATATGCCGTGTATAATTCCCTCATTTGCAATCCTTTCAGACAGATTGTTTCCTATTATGCTTTGCCCTCAATGCGAGAGATTCGTTCCTAAACATAAATTACGTTTGGGTTAAGGATATCAGAAAAATAAATAAGAAAGCCAAATTGCTATTGATCGGTGAGATTTTATTATAATTTTCTATTAATGATGTGTGTATTATCACCTTTTATTTGTAGCAACTAAAAGCGATTTGAAAAATGAAACTTTGCAGGAACCCGCCATAACCGATGAAGAGGTACTGAAGTTAGCTAAGAAGATTAACGCAGATGGGTTTATTGAGTGTTCAGCATACACGAACGAAGGCATAGAAAATGTGTTTAAAGAAGCTGTAAGAGTTTCTGTTGGAAAGCGCAGGCGTAGATGTACGATTTTATAATGATTTGTTCAATATAGTTCGTAAATAAAGCAGTTTCTGTGATGTATATAGTGAATATCAAAATAATATATAATACTCTGTATTGTCGGCGTGATTATTGAATTATGATCCACATCTTGGTGAAAAGGTATCACAGACTTAGTTTAGGACAACAAGAAACGGTTTTAACGTTTCATCAATACAAAACTAATAAGACTAACTTATTACCTTTAAATTTATATTCCACTCAATACTCAGCCTCATTTCACCAGCGTGTCTCTAAGGCTCTATATCTACGATGATCATTCTCAAATGTGGGAGGTTGGAATCAAAGAGATCCCTAGATTGGTTGTAAACTAGTTAAATACAAGACCGAAGTAAAAATAATAATAACGGCGGTAAATACGAATGACAAATGGCTCTATGACAAATGGCAAGCAGGGTGTAGCCAATACACGAAAGTAAATATGAACTTGTTTATAACCAATCTAGGGACCTTTTTGATAACAACCTGAGTATGCTGAGATTAAGCACTGTGTATAATGTTTATATTATCGTGCCGAGAAAATGGAACCCGCCAACATGATTGTCAGTTTGGCCAACCTTAACATTCAACATATATACGTAACTGTTGTGACACAGTTGTAATACAAGGTCTACTATAGATACTTGCGCATCCAATGATACGTCACGATTGATCGACAGTTTTAAGGAGCGGGCGACCATGTTTTGTGGTGCTTTTATTATCCGTTACTTGTTGAGCAAAATGACGTCAGGGGGAAATCTTATTACAAAAATATATGAATTTGAAAGTTGAGCTTTCCGAGCTATATTAGAGTCTGCTGAGTGTATTTTTATTATAATTAACGAAATAAATTATAAACAGATTATTAGACCAAGCGTTTTTAAGCCTTAATAGGAGCCTTTAATGGACCTTTCTCACAAAAATAAGATAAGGACACGTTATCGTACTAAGATAGAAAAAGATGCTACAATCGCCAGTGTGGGGTATATGTTTTTGTCTGTGGAACAAAACGTGTCTATCCAACACCGGTTCATCGTTATTAGAGAATTTTATTTACCGTGACTGTCATCTATGTTTGTTAAACTTAAGTAGGGCTGAGAACTGTTTTACCTGATCCCCACCGGCTGCACGTGCTGTCCAAGTAAATTGAGAAAGGTCCATTATATATATCATGGTAAAAATATAATAGGTAACCACATAGACTAACGCAAATTGGTATCTTTCGCTCATTTCACCACTTGACGTCATTACCCACCTATTGTAGCCAATATAATAAACAAATAATTAGGTAGGATTGAATGCAGATACATTATCGGCAGCACTGGGGCGTCTATTTGTCAGAAGGGTATCAGCACATGATAAGATCGTGAGCAGAGTGAACCAGTGTTTTGCTGTTCAAGTTCAAATTTTTGTATGTAGGAAGAAAATGTTCTTTATTGCCATATATGTGGTCACACTGCCTTAGCTTCGTTTATTATTCGTACATTATGTTATAAGGGGTTGGCTACACTTTTCGCCAGTTGACGTCATCAAAACATGCGCATGTGGTTACCTATTTTACCATCGGTTGCCGTCTTTGTAGCGACCGCTATCGATATATAACGGAGCATACTCATCTGCTGAATGCGACAATTGAGTACTTAGGTAGTTGTATCTTGTACTTCAGTCTATCTATAAATTTAAGAACAAGAGCTCGTAAATAAATACATTATACCATGTATTAATTCAATTTATAATTGAACTGAGCCTTGCCACAAAGTTTATCACACTGTAAAATTGGTAATGTCATTTATCATAGACTGATAATTTGAGGTTATGCTACTTTACAATGCTTTGCTAAATGCAGTTTTAGCAAAGCATTGTCTTGATGAAGTTCTGATGAAACAACTAACTTCAAAGAAAACCTATGGTTTTATATGAAAAATTACGAGAAAATTACAAGAGTTTAAAAAATATGATTTATCATTTAAGTGTTCCCAACTATGTTGAAATATTCCTAATTATAAATTCAATTGATCACCCGGTTTATTCCCTTACTTATTGACGATGTTCAAACATGAAAATTTAGTTTAGTTTTTGTATCCTCTTCGTTTTGTTTATGCAACCAACTTCGATATCTACACGTATTGCCGTATCTTAAAAAAATATATTTCTTCGAATTTGTTTATAAAAGTAAACCGTGAGCAAAAATGATTGATATATCTGATGTTGCAGTTTTTACCTTTCTCCGTGAAAAAAAGGGTTAAATATTAATTTTTATTACATAACATTTGCGTCCATTGTTGTACCTGTTGCTATATAATTGTTTTGCTTTTTCATTACTATTGTAAGGCATTGGATGCGTTCAATGAGTTCTGGCGCTGTACAGCGCTAGAAGTCACTAGCGCCAGCGCTCGTTGTCAGCGCTAGAACTGATAGAACGGTGCAATTTGACCGCTTTTTCTGGCGCATGTGCGTTGTACCTTTGTTGTACGTTGGTTTGACTATTTAAAAAGCCGCGCTTGCTCTTGCTACTCTTGTAATAAGGCACTCATAAAGTTATACAATTACACTTAACAAAAACAAAACTAGCAATATTTTTTTTTTAATTGTCGGCTCTTCGATCGACATGCAGTTTTAAATAAAACAAGGTTAACATAAATATGTAAATATTTAAATGATAATCTCTGCCAACGATGAGAAAGCATTAAGTTGTTTTTTTTGACAACATCTTACTACACTATGTGCAGCTTTATAAGGATTGCGGTCACTTTTCCTTTAGATAACTAGCACAATACCGATAATGAAATTGAAAAATTCAAACTTTTATACTTTTTTATATTTATATTACGTGTTTCTAAGTACCTACAACTTTATAATAACAATTTCTATGATTTAAACTAATACAAAATATAAAAACCGCATTACTTAGTGATTTAACATCATTCCCATGTTCTTTTGAATTCGTATTTGAATGGTTAGCGCCTATCCCCACTCTCCGCTAAGTCATCCAGCGCTGTCCTTATTTTCGCTAGGCAAGATGGCGACCGCTAGATCTCTGGTACGGCGCCGTAACTCACTGAACGCAGTCATTGATTGATAAGTAATTTGACAAAATTTCAAATAAATACGTATAAATAAAAGTCATTTTGTATGATAGTTTTAGATTAGAATGTTTTCGGAAGACCTTAATAAATTTATTTTGGAAGCTTATTTCAGTGCTGGCGAAAGAAATAACGTTGGTGTTTTGCATTAGGTATTCTTATCGTGCACCAAGAAGCCTTTCCAAACGTCAAATTAATTTCAATTCATTGCAAATTAATACGAATGATCTTTTAACATATCTCAGCGATTTTTACAAAACAAACGCATTATTTTTTCTAAAACTTATTTGTTACTTTAAGAAATGTTCAATTTATAGATTTTAAAAATTATAAAGCTTATAAAATTCAAGTTCTACTTCTTAATGTCTTTGCATTTTAATCAAAAATTCATATTAATTTATCGTGATGAGAGAAATTTCTAAGTGAAAGTCTACCGAACTGTTTCTCGGTAATCCTGATTAGATAACGTATTATAGATAAATATTTTGCGTTACTGGCTTTTCTGTATACCAGGATATGTTGGCGAATATATAGTGGTAAATATAAAATCCGAGCTCGAGCATTTTTTATTGTGCATGAAGTTAAATTGGTATATGATTACATAGTACTATGATGGAGCTGTTGAGGTTGATAACGAACGTTCTATATTAAGTAAGTATGAAGTGAGTAATATGAACCGTTGTCGAATTTTTTTAGGATGTTGTGTATATCGACAGCGCAAGTGCATCATATATTATACACACATTATATAAGTTACAAACATCCATATATCATTCTTTTACATTTCTTTTTCTTAAATTAACACATATTTTGTTTTACTATGCATATCTTTATATAGCGAAAAGGATAAATCTTATATCATACATGTTATCGTTGAAAATGGACTCAAATTGAAACGGTAACATTACGCTTTCGGTTGATGTAACCGCCCCCTGTAAATGGTTTGGTATTTCCAGACAATGAAGATTGAATATTTCGATAAGAACTATATCCTGTATTAATTCATGTTAACAGTTGCATATGTTCGTTCAAAGAGACTACAGTACCAGATAAGAAAATTGTTAGGTTTACTAAAAATTGTTTTGTTAATTATCATTTATTTACACTAATAAAAAATACCCACTCAATTAAAAATTAAAATATTATTGTAAATACTATAGTACCGTTCTTGTTTTCAGATTCCTAACATGGAAAAAGGCAAAGATAAGGATGACGTAATAAGACTGACGATAGTTGGAGATGGCACTGTTGGGAAAACTTGCATGCTCGTCAGATACGTAACCAATCGACTTCCTATGGGTTATGAACCGACCATATTCGAAACGCACAATTGTACGATTAAATTGGACGAGAATAGTTACAATGTTATCCTGGCCGACACATCCGGTCAGGAGTATCTGGACAAAATGAGAAGTTTTTCCTATTCTTTTGCTTTAGTAGGTACAAAAAAGCAAAATCCGAACCATTCAATGGTCCTGTAATGCGGATATGAAAAAAATAAAATTATTTTTTTTAGAGTAATTGTTTCCTAATATGTTTCGCCGTTGATTCAAGAGCGTCTTTTGAAAATATCAGACATGTTTGGATAAAAGACGTTCGAAAGGCAAACAGAAAAGCTACAATAATAATAGTAGGTAAGATCCTTCATTTGTAATCTTTTAATATTTATTTAGGTACTACAAACATGTTTGTCTTGAATAACTTCATCATCACCATAAATTGCTTATACTGGTTTTATTTAACAAGCTGGCTAAATTCATGAATTAATCAGTGCATGTGTAGTTCGTTTTATTATTCGAAGGAGTTGTTGTTGTTGTTTTATTCACTTTAAGCATACTTTGAATATAGCTTGTTGGCGAATTTATGAACGCAGCCATAAATGAGGTTATGTATAATACGATTTACAACGTCGTTTTGAAAGATGTTTGACAGCTGAAACAGCTATTAAGCGAATATGGCGGTGGCGTTTTCTTGTATTATTGTTTGTTCTGATGCGATCTGAAAAATATCAAACGTAATAATAATTCATTCACGTATTTGTGCCCCAGGAATCAATCGAAATTTAAAGCATGCTGTTAAAATAAATAAAAGCATTTTGTCCGTATTGTTAAAGTATTTTAGAAATAATAATAATAAAAAAAAATATGATAGTAAGATTCACGATCTCCTAAATTTAATATGCACTTTCAGTCTAACCGCCCTTGCGTATCTTTAGTCCAAGACATTATTTTTGTTTCATTGAGAGCGGCACTTTCCGGTGCGTTTCGTATATAGTGATACGCGTTATTTGTGCTTAAAGTCCGTTCAATGGTTTTATTTTAAAAGGTGGAGCCACTGTACTCCTGTCACATGTCATCATAAGAGAATTTCTGACGCGCATGGACGGATAGACTGGAAGTGTATCATTTATAAAGCAATGGTAATGGAAAATTTGAGGTTATCTGTAAGATATGCGCGTAGGTTGGTACTAACATTCTCAAATTGGTAGCAACATCGAACTAATATTGAGTTGGTAACAGTGTCGGCAGAAGTAGTCTAGTTTTGAGTTAGTGGTTGACTGCAAGTTTTGTAATGTCGTTTAAATATGAATATACTCTTCTTTATTTAAGACCAGTGTTTGATTAAGAAGAAAACCGGCTACCCTTACATAGCATAAACTATAATGTATAATCCTATTATATATTTTTCTTTATGCGGGCATTTAAAAACTGTTTGCCTGCGTAAAGCTGTCACAAATTTCAGCCAATCATTAGCCTATCTTTACAAAAAATACCGAACGTTTGTAGTTACGTCATGATTCGATCGGTAAAGTAAAGACAAGCGTAATATCTAAAAACTGGAAGCAAACGTATACGCAAGCGAGATATAAAGTATATAACATATGTCTTCGCTAGTTAAGATACGTCGTAAACAAATCTGATGTAACTACAAACATTCCTGATTTTGTCTTTATGTATTTATTCTCCTTTGTACCTAATATAAACGAACATTTCCATGTCTGTATAGGTACCAAGAGTGATTTAAGGAACACCCCGAACGAAACCATTAGCAAAGAAGAGATACTGAAGCTTGTAAAAGAAGTAAAAGCGCAGGGATACGTCGAATGTTCTGCGTACACAAAAGACGGTTTAGACAACGTATTTAACGAAGCCGTTAAACTTGCAGCTAAAAACATCGCCAAAAATAATAAGTGCATTCTTTCGTGATTCCAAGCGTCCTTCTCTAAAAGATATTCTTAACTCGTAACATTATGTGGATATCCGCGCTAAACTACGTGACAGAAATGGAGGTTGTGATAGAAAATATCGGAGTGTATTCCACAACGATAACTTAAACTAAATATTAAATCGATTTATAAAATACGTGATATTAATATTGTGTATATATTCTTTCAAATAAAGTTGATGTATAATTAGTAATTTATTGTTATTATTAGGTACATATAATTTGTTTTTAAAAAATAAAAGTATGGTGCACTGTTGAGTTTTTCTTTAGAAAAAAGTTCTGTAGCTTTTGCAATTAAACAACCGGCGTTTGACATTTCGTCTTTACATGACATGGTTGGCACTCATTACAAAGCGTATTAGATGCTCTGACAGATATATAGATAGGTTATGATGACTAAAAGAATACGAAAACTTTCAATACTAACAATGTCAAATTGACAAATAAGTAAGTGCGTTGATAGCTTACCTTATCTATGCAACTAGCAACGATCTAATTGAAGAAATCCTACGCGGACGAAATGTCACTAGATTTCTCATTACTATGAATTTGCTAAATGTGAACTTGTGTTGGCATGATTTTAATATTATCGCTATCAAAAGTGGGTTGTTTGGTTGCAAGAGCTATATTGTCAAAGGGATAACTAATGACACTAATAACATACAATAATAATTTTTCTGGACGTAATTTCTAGATGAATAGGTTTTAAAATGAATTATCTTCCTTGAAATGTGTTTTCCATTTTCAGTAATTTAATAATAACGGTTTATTTTGAATTACATACTTTATTACAAAACAATGTATTTTTCTTGTTTGTAATAACAACTCTGAGCCGGGAGATGGTCAAGTTTACGCCGGGGGAGAGGGTGTCCGCAGGGAGGGATCTTATGCCTTATGGTCACTTCTCGTTGATGACCTTTTGGCAAACATTAAGGGCCTCAATTACCGCCAAAAGGTCATTCCAATTCCTTTGTCCACCAAACACACAATAAAATCTTGTTTAGGTGCAAGAAAGCTTTGAGAGTGTGTGGCACCGAGTCAGCACGTGACAAGCAATGATACGAATGCTTAGAATTCGCGTACAATAACAACTTCTCGTCTTAGGCTTATCGTTGCGTGAAATGTTTGCCGACCAAATGGTAGGACGACTTTTTTATCATTTGATTTTGCTTAACTCCCACCTCTTCCCCAGCTGGTGAAGGTGCAAACAAATGGTTTCATCACTCGCATTGAACCTTTCTGGCAGCTCTATAAGCACGTTGTACTGAAATTTTCCTCCACAACCTGTTAAATATCGCCGCTGTTAATGATCTCGCCGCTACTGCAGCTTTGGTATCAAGTAAATAACCTCGAATTAAAGTTCTATTCGTTATTTTTTTCAATTATTTAGAACTAGGGATTAAACAGAAAGACGTAAAATATGTATGTATCCGATAAAAGTAGAATTCACACCAGATTCACATTACCGTAGATGACAGATAACAAACAAGTGCTATCGATCAACAACTTAAAGCAATATTCATGGCATTCTAATATACTTTATACAAAAATCACACGAACTTATTTGGTTATCTGACATTATAAAAACTAAGTTATTTCGGACTCATCAGTGTTGTTTCCATTTAATAAAAATTTGTTACATATCCATTCTTCGAAAAAAAAATCCATAATACCAACATAATTGGCGTACCCTCATTTGTAGAGACTGTACTTTGCCTTCCTTACAATAATTGCATAATTTTCTTCGTAAAACTTAAGATAATGAATATATTAATTAATTAAGAAATTATTAAATCTTTAACAAATAAGATCTAGTAAAAAAATAGAAAAATTCCCTTACCACCTCGATGAGTGAAGAACTCCTGGATACGTATTTCGGCAACTAAGTTGCCATCCTCAGCAG